>JAKCWG010000617.1:0-89555 GCA_021464415.1 Lonicera japonica
ATATTAATATATTTCCTTTTGTAAAAATTTTAATTTAAAAAATGCATATATTTGATGTTCATTAAGCAAAGGTTAATTTTTTAATCACATTGCCAAAATTTTTATTTCAAACATTTATATAAATTTAGTGAGTACATGCACAGTAACAGAGGACTTTACAGTGGCACGGTTAAGGAGAGCTTCATGAAGCCTCAAAGGGTGCTGCCTTTCTTCTTTCTTATATTTCAACTTGACTTGCCTGCGTGTCCGATCAGGAAAAAGTTGTTGTGTATCATTGATAAATCTGTCCCAAACTGCCTAATTGCCTATGATTCAGAAACAGGTGTTAGCTCAAAACAGTGCCTGATCCATGTGAAGATATCAAAAAAGAGTGCGTGCACCAGTATTAGCCAACTAGATTATAAGCCAAAGTTAAAGTTAGCTTTAGGCACTATGATGCACAGAAGCATATAAGTTAACAGGTTCCTATATCAAATATCAATTGTTTAACAATGTAGGTTAAAGATATACCTCGTAAAATAATTCTGTATCTTGTTTTGACCATCTTACAGCGCGAGTTTTTTCCATGTGAGACTGATAATTGAAGTAGGTAGAACTCTCTTCAGCATTGGGATTTTCTTGTTCATCATCATACTCTCTGCCTTCTTGATCCCAACCAAAGGCCGCCTCCTCTTCGTTATAGTGGTGGGCAGAAGAATTAGCAGCAGTAGTACTGCAGATCAAAAGGATATCCGCCACCCCTTAGCAAAACAATGTGAACAGCTCATTCCGAGAAAACATAATTGAGATGGAAATGAAATTACAACTATAACTGGCATATCTAAGTTTTGCTGTTCAGAAGAGAGAGAGAGAGAGAGTTGGGACAGGGGAGTCTGTAGGCAGTGCATGTCCAAGATAGATTCTGCTCAAATAAATTTAATACCTCTTGTTCGTTGCCGGTGTTTCTGATGTTGTCGCCTCCTTTTTCTGCACAAGAGAGCCAAAAATTGCTTAAATTAACAGCACAATATTATATGTCTATGAGAAAGGTTATGAAATTTTCCTATCAAAAAAAAAAAAAAAGGTTATGAAATTTAAAATCCACCAAGCAATGGTAACTGCAACCATTAAAAACATAAACAGAAAAATCACAGCAGAATTACCTTAGTTCGCTCCTTGTACTCTGCAAATATAATTAGATCCCTAAGAGGCAACTTTTGAAAGTTTATCTCATCTTCTGGGGTTTCGAGCAAAGTCTTGTCCACTATAAAACATAAGAAATTCAGTCAATACAAAGTAGTAATAATACATTACAACATACAACTTGAAAAACCCAACAGTTGTACCTTGTCTTCGATTTCGCCGAGAGAGTAGAGTGAGAGAACTTTTTAGGAGCCTTTTTTGACTGATCCAATGCTTCATTGGCCTTTTTACGCTTTCGAACTGGTTTTTCTTTCTCAGCAACAGGCTTCTTGGACTTTCTTCGTGCTCTTTTATTTGGGGATTCATTTTCAGCTCGATTTTCCACATCATTATTGTCCTCGTTCAAACCACCAGGACAGTCAGGTGGGAGCTCCTCATCATTAGGAACTTCTTCATCCTCAGATTCATCTACAAGTCGGCATTCATTTATACTCTTTCTTTGATGCTCCATTGATGTATCAGCTTCAACCTCCTGAGCATAAGGAGAAACATTTTATTGCTTTAGAGAAACAGCCAATCAAGCCAGACAACGTGCCATATCATATCAAATCATATTGAATTCATGTCAAAATTTGCTGTAAGGGTCTGTTCTTTTCGCGTGATTTTGAGATAGGATTTGGTAAATCACGTGATCTATATAATTTAGGTGTGTTCTTTTGGGATAAGTCTCAATGTTTTAAAATTCCCTCAAATTTTGAAAAATCCTGTAAATTACATGATTTCAAAATCCGCTCAAAATGTTGGGATTTTGGAATACCGTATTGAATTACGGAGTTTAAATTTGATTCATCTCTTTTTAATCCTATCTCTCCTCCATTATTGGTCACTAAGAATTTTTCTCTCCAACTAAAATACATAAATGGATAAGAATCCCACTTAAACTCAACTTACACTACCGTATTATAAAAATTTCTAATTTAAAATCATGAGATTTTAAAATCACAAATTTATAAATCTTATTATTTATCAAATCACATGACTTCAAAACTTTGTGAAAAGAACACAACCTAAAAGATTTTTTATCTTGTTTAAGTATGTATTCATTATATATATAACAGGCTCATATTAGTTGGGTTCGGGTAACCCATTTGTGTAAGCATGTCTGATAGGTCAACCCCTGAGTTTAACTGAACCTTGTAAGCCAGGTAAACTCAATCATGATGGATAATTACTCTTTTTCTTTTTTCATTCTTTGCCCTACGAAAATTAAAATGAACCATGTGTGTTTCCTAATTCAGGATATATAATCAAAAGGAATGAAACTATGGGAAGGGATGGAACCCCCCCCCCCCCTTTCTCCTCGCTCAACAGCAACCACTATTGCGAATTGGAAGTGCCGATCCTAAACGGGTGCATTCACGACCTAGAATGCCAAACCATAGCGAGCCCCTATTTCGGCTTGCACAGATAGGAAAAGACATGGATTTTTATATGTACCAATATATGCAAATATATATATATATATCAGATACGTCAGGGATTCCACTGTACTAAATTTACTCTAAATACATATTATGTATAGCAGAGATGATAAATAGTGTGCATGCAACCCGTAAAAGCGTTCTAACTAAGCCTACCCCTGTTGCACTGCGTACCATGCTAGGTACCATGCCCGTATCTGTACCACGTAGCAAAGTGTCCAGAAACTTAGATAAGATTGGTAGGATTATATTAAATAGAAGAAACTTTATTCATATGAAACAAGAGATGCATAATTAACAGCATAACAACTCTTACAGTCATTTCAGAATGAGGAATCTCTTTAAGATTTGTTGGCTCTTCTTCATTCACCAGGTGTTCAGAAGTAGGATCTGTAGGCATATAATCACTGAAATCCCATTGGTGAGAAATCAAAAACATCTTCACTGGGTGAGAACAAAGGAACTGAGCCCTCCTCGGTCATGTATTCTGTCTGAGAAATAGCGGTCCCCTGAGCATCATCGGCCCAAGATACAGACTTGGTTGATTTCACATTGGTTTTTACTGCACTTTTTTTCTCTTTATGAACCTGTACTTTCGGCACAGGTTGGAATTTTAAAGTCCGAGGTCCTTAAAAAAAAAGACTCGGGTAAATAACTGAAAAAGAATAACAAGATAACCAAAAGGCTAATGCAGGGAACTAAATTCTGCAAATACCGGAACTAGTTGTTGGCTCTGACATAATATCTAACGTGTCCAAAAAAGGAAAGGCCTCCGGTTCCTGATAATAACAAAGTTTTAACCAAATTAATCCATTACACAAATAGAATATAATGCTTATACATAAAAATTTGTACCTCTCTGTATCTATAATATTATGCAAGACCATCTCAAATGGAACAACCAAAATTGAATAATCAAAATGACTTTTGATTATCTATTTAGTAAGTTGTTAAAGTTAACAATGTAGCCATCTCCAATGGCAATTTTTTCTCAATAACCAATTTGTGGGGTCCATTATATTGATTGGCCACAAATTAATCAATTTGGATTTTGTTTCAAAAAAAGGGGGGAAAGATGATTTAAATTTGAAAAGATTCTCTTTTACCCAATAGAATTGGTGGGCCCCTCATTTTGATTATTGAAGAAGGTTGTTAACTTTGATTATAAAGCGAGTAGATTTGGTTATTGATTAAAAGGTTGCTAACATTTGATAATACCATTGGGACAGTGTTTTTAGCCAACATTGTTAAAATTGATTAGAATTGTTATTTTGATTATACCATTGGAGAGCCATGATGGATGTCAACCATTTTGAGGCTCCTTCATACTTCTGATTTCCAATTTTACACCTGCAGTCTTCTTTTTCACAAAAAAAATATGACTGCAACAGGATTCGAACCCTCACTAGTAAGAAAGTAATTTACAAGCCTGACCAAGGTAAGCTAGTACATAGGAAAAATGCTATTGCCAAAGCAGTTTTGGATTGTTCAGAAGCAAATATTTAATGATTGTACATCATGCTATAAAGATACTCCCTCCATCTCAAAAAGATAATTCAACTTTGATTCTGGTATTTTTTACGGAAACGACTCAAATGCTTTTGAAATAATTGATGGGTGTGCATAATTTCCTACAGCAGGTATGTCTTGTTTTTTTTAGTTATTAATTATTAAATTGGTAGTGTATTTTATTAGGATTCTCTTCTATTGGTCCCCTACATACAGAACGCCAGTTCTAACACTCCAGTTCGCTAACGTTCCACGTTTCGGAACAAACGTTCCAAAACGAAATTCGCCTAACACTGATTGAGATACTGGACATATATAAGGGTTATAATTTAAGGGGTGAAAAACTGAAAATAACTATGCAGGTCTTCACCTCTGTTCCAAACTGTCTATTTTTCACATAAAAATCCCCATCGTTAGCTGAGATTGTAGCTTCCCCAAGCGTTAAAGGATCAGTGGATGCAGGAAGCTCAGCTTGGACAGTATTGCATTCCTCAGTATTTACAGGGGATGATGTTGGGATCTCATTTTCCAGTTCAGCATTTATGTCAACCTCATGAGGAGACCTACTTGAAGTATTCACTGCCAATATAATACTCTATCAACTAAATAAACAAATTTGGAAAATCCCAGAAGAGCATAAAAAAGGTTCGATCCTCACCCCCTAAAGTCGTTGATTGAGAACGAAAATCATCAAGATATATGCCTACATTCTGAAATTAACAGAAGTCGTTGGTCAGGTTGAATTAATATACAGATATGAAGCACGGATACTTCTCAAAGGGCCATAGATATGAATCAGATACATATCAGAAACAAATATGCGTCTGGTATGTATTGGACATGAATTTTTTATCCTCTTTTTTTTTTTTGATCTTTTGAAATTTTGATACATGCAGATACATTTAGGATACACGGGATACACACTTTGGAGGGATACATTTGGAGGTTAATTTGTACTTTCAAATTATAGGGGAGGCCAGCATAAAACATTATAAAACTTTTGAACTTATTGAGAAGGAAATAATATTGTGGGTTCATCAAGTGCTCCGAATATCAAACTATTTCCCACAAGTTTGTTTTTTACGTATCAGCTAAGAGAGCTGAACTTGGTATACCTACAAAAATAAGAATATAGTAATAATAATGACCATAATATATTGTCGTAATTAATGTACGTCCTACTACACATACACACATATGTATAGCATTTAACAAATCCCCATATGTATCCATGTCCATATTTTTTACTAAAAATCCGTATAGGCATGCATGTACCCGTGCTTCTTAGGTCTACAAACAACATGAGGAAGAAACATAAACTCTACCTCTTCCTCCAATTTTCCAAGGCAAGAATTCCCATGTCCACAGCTGTCATGCAGGATAGCATCTGAATCTAGACCAAGTAGGGGACCCACGCTCTCCCTCGAAGCAACATGTTCTGGTGAGGAATTCACTAATACCGAGTTGCTATTATCATTATCAGATTTACAAAAATAACCTTCATGCTTACCAGATGGCTCTTCAATCCTGATAGTCTCTGTCAATGTATGCTCTGTAATAGAAGCAGTCTGAGAAGGCTGTGAGGAATGGACTGATACAGAAGGTGCCTTTCTAGGTCGGGCTTTGGCTTTAGGCTGAAACTTTGCACCAGCCCTAGCTGTAACAACATTTAACATCAAGAATTCATAGCTGAAACGTCCATACAACGTGAAAAACATATACAAAAGGACATGAAAAGCTCTTTACTTACCATTCTTCACAGCACCATCAGAAAAGAGATCATCGAGAGGGTCCAAATCAAACTCCATCAGAACCGTCGAAACCTAAAGAAATTCTAGAAATAAGGTACAATAAGAAATTGTATTGTACAAAACACAAATTGTGCCTATATGTTAAAGTCATAAATCATAGATAGAGTTTTGTTTAAGCAAAAACACTATTATGCATGATTTTTTCTTGAGTAAACTATCCCAATGAAATTTGTCAAGTCTCACTTTGGCTCTTAAACTTTAAAAACGCTCAAACTATTAAGCGAGTCTCACTTTTCACCTATTTCTCAGTTAAGTTGGACAGAATCAGGTCGTGTGCCGTGCACATTACTTGTTTCAAGGGCAAATATGTTCTAAAAATGGTTTAAGAAAAAAAACAGTTCGATTTTTTAAACATTGGTTCAAACCTTCATCGTCTCCAATTAAACATCAAATTAGTTCATAGAACAACTCAAATTAAGGTCAAATTACTTGTGTATCCAACTCAAATTGGGTCCTAGAAAGGAAATTAGCAAAGAGAGATGTACACAAATATGAAGCCAAGGGAAAAGAGGGGTTCACCCACGGTGGTGTGACAGCGTACAGCAGCGAGGGAGGCGGCGTCGGTGGCGTCCAGGGGTGTGGACGGTGGTAGTACGGTGGTTGCGCAGCAGCGGCGACGGTGAAGAGAGGTGCTACGGTCTCGAGGCAGGAAGAGATTGAACGAATAGAAATGGAGGAGAGGAACTGGTGGCGGTTTAGGCCTAGATAGTTACTGATTTGGGGGAATTGGACGGTGGTGGTGGTGGTGGTGGTGATGGTGATGTTCACGGCGGTTTATGGTGGTTGTGGTTTAGGGTTATCTGTGTCTCTCTCTTCTCTCCCATGTTTATGTTTTTACATTTTTATCAAGTTTTTATAATAAATTTTTTTAAAAATATATTTATTTTATATTGACAAAGTTACCCTTATTAGATGCAAGTGCAGCGCACATGCACCATTCAGTTTGGATTTTTCAGTTAATACGGATAAAAAGTTGACAAACCGACGGAGTGACAGTGATACTCGCTTAATAATTCAAACACTTACGCGAGATATTTTAAGTTATGTACGACGTTTAGAATACGAGTATGGAATAAGATAATTTTATTTTAATTTATGTTTAGTATTTATTGAGATTGAATATTCAATAAATTATTTCTCCCATTAAACGTTTTTATTTCACTGAGAGAGGAATTAGTGAATTCTACTTAAGATGTGAGATTATTTTATTTTGTCCGGATAAGATTAAATAATCATATTCGACTCTCCAATTCAACGCGTCAAACACACCCTTAAAGTTTAAGGATGAAAGTGGGAATAAATGCATAGTTTAAGAGTTATTAGAACAATTAATCTCTTTTCTTTTAAAAAAATAAAGTTATAAACCTCTCTCTTTAATTACCAACAACGAAAATCCCTCCACAACTTTCTCCTTAAATACCAACAACGAAAAATCTCTCCCCAAACTCTTTTGGTGTAAATTGAACCTAAAATCTCTTTCAAGTTAAAGTGAGTGCTCACCAACTACAATATCTCACTTAACTATTATGAATGATTTGAGAATTAATATATTATTTTTGTACAAGTTATTCAATTTATACATCAACATATTATACTATTGTGACATGTTAAACGTAGGACCTATACCCAATCAACCATCCTCATCAACATATTTATGTTTAATAAGTAATGTTAGAAAAGAAAAACAATATAAGGGGTTCAATTGGACTTACATTTTACATAAGCATGTTTACATGAAAAACAGTCGCTACAAGTGTACATGCTTAATCAACCATGACCTTTGTTGATGTATTGGCTTTTCACTAGATACTTCATATTACTAAATTAAGAGTTAACTATTCCAATTGCCCTTAAATTATTGGCCTAGTATCATTCTGGTCATTAGATTAAAAAACGCTCTACTTTGACCCTTAAACTATTAACGATATTCACTTTGACTCTTCTGTTCAAATTTGTTTTGTTAAGTTTGATGAATTCGGGAGCATTTTTGTTATTTTAGTTTTTTTTTTTAAAAATTAACTTTAATTAAAATTTAAAAAAAAACATAAAAAAAGAAAAAAGAGAGAGAAACCCCTATCTGCCGGCCTCCCCACCACCACCATCTCCACCATTCCTTCACCATTTCATTCGCTCCTATTCTTCCACCATTTCATCTTCTTCAACCTGCTCCCACCAACAGCCACCACTTCCCCCCTTCTCTTTTGTTTCAAAAAAGAAAAAAAGGAAAAAGATAAATCTGTGTAAGGATGATAAAGAGTTTTCAAGTAAGAAGCTTTGGTGCTTTTGTTATATATATATATATATTTTTTGCTATATAATAACCAAAATCCATGTCTGTATTTGTGTTAATTATATTTGTAATTAAAGGAATCCTTATGTTTAGAACATATATGTATACAAAGAGAGAATGAAAGAAGTGGGTGGAGTTTAAATTTAAGGATATATATATATATATCGAACACCATTTTCTTCGGAGCTCTATAATGACTCAAAAATAAAGAAAGGTAGGGAGGTTCCAAAGGATGGTTGCCTCTCTCTTTCGAAGATTGATTCTCACCAAATCAATTCACTGGAGAGCCGATGATTTCGCACTCCACAAAATAAATAGCCCTTCTCACTATCTTTTCCTCACTTTAGAGAGAGAAAGATAGTGTATATATATATATATATATATATATATCTATCTATCTCTATATACATATATATATAGAGGGGGCTACTGTTGACATACACCATTTAACTTTCTAACACTCCATATCTCTCTAACACTTCATAGGTACACTTTCACTCTTCCTAACACTCCAACACTCCACATTTAATTTTAGAATTAATTAACATTCCTCTAAAAAACACTCCACTCTTTATCATCTTCAATCTTCATCTTCCACAAATCAACACATTGTCATTAAGCATGTTTCAAAAGTTTCGGTTGGAATTAAGCATTCAATCTTTTTTTCTCTTGAGTTTTTTTGTTATTGGTTAAAAAAGTTTCACCGGTGCAAACACCACGTCAAAAGAATTTTCTACAATGGATGAAGGTTTACTCGATTCCTAGGAACCGAGTGTTGTTTATCATACTCGACCGAAGAAATCGAGTAAAGCACAAGTCACTCGATCATAAGGAATCGAGTAGAATTGAAAAATTGACCCAAAGCCGAACTCAATTCCTTAGGACGAGTAAGTAAGCTGTACTTTACTCGATTCCTTTTGGTCAAGTATGATGAACACTCAGTTCCTAGGGACCGAGTAAATATTCTTCGTATTTTGTTTATGTTTTTTATTTTTTTTTGCGTTTATTTGTATCCAATGATTTATAAATGAAAGAAAACGTAAAGGAATTTGACAGATATTAGTGTTTATTTCATTAAATAAAAGTCTATTTGGTTCTAAAAAGTCGAATTTATATATATATTTCTAACCTCGTAATAATGAATTTGATTAATTCAACATTAACATTAAATATCTGTTTGATAACAAAATGAAAAAATAGTAGGAAAAAAACAATATATTTTTGTGAAAAGTTAAAAAATAAGTTGTGGTGATATGTTCTCTTGTTTTCTTTTTTCAATGTAAAAATATTCTTTTGGCGATGGTAAAGAAAAAAAATTCTCAACAAATAGAGAAGGCTTAAGGACATTTACTCATAAAAATAAGTATGAAATAGAGAGGATCTTACTACATCCTTTAACTTATTTTCCTACTCCGAATACAAATCAATTAGTTTTGTTATCATTTTCCATATTAATATCCAATGAACCCTAAGAGGCATGTTTTAACCTAAATGCTTAATTTTAATTTTATTTAATAAAATTTTACTCCAACAGTACCCCCTATTATTTTAATTTATCATGTATTTATATATATATTCAATTACAAGAGTAAAAGTATAAAATAAATTGTATTTAGCAGTTGGTGCCAAATAAAATAAAATAAAAAATTCAAAGTGGATTTTGAAGTAAGAAAATAAGGGAAACAAATACAGAGGAAAAGTAATAGGTTAAATGACAAAAAATGTAACAAACTTTACCACTTTTAGCACTTTAGTTATCAAACTTTTTTTTGTTGTCACTCGTAGGAAGCAACTTTTAAATTGTTGTCACTTTAGTCGATCCATTAACTTCCGTTAAAATTGACTAACATAATGTATAAATTATTTACACAAACACCCCAAATTTTGAACTTCTTCGCCAATGGATCCTTCATCTCCTATTTTTCACTAGAAACCTTGCTATCTCTAATTCCTCCTTAGCCCATTACTCTAACCTTTATACATAAAGTAATAAGTAACTTAATACTTAAAGGGGGGGGGGGGGGGGGGGGGAACACTTCATTTTAAAATATTTTTTTTGGGGGTTTATAATTTTAAATATTTGCCTCACTAACACCATAATCCAATATTGTTATAGTTATTATAGATATGGTATTTTTTTAAGTTAAGAGTTTGTTCAAATATAATATGAAATTGAAATAAAATCTCCTAAACTTTCAAAAATTTTGTTACTCTTTTGGTCTCAAATTAAAGTACTTTGATTTGACTTTATACTTTTTTTTTAAAATATGCATACTAATGTAAACACGGTCAATTGTTAAAAAAAATTGTTTGCTATAATAAAATTTGCATATAGTAATTATGTGTCAAAAAAGGGAACTAAACTTTTGAAATACCTGAAAAAAATATCAACCTTTCAATTAAAAATGGAAAAAATTGTAGTGAAGGACTCTCTCCTCACCTGCGTGTTTGACTATATTTTTTGTTTCACATGTTTTGAGTGTTTGCACAATTATTTTAATTATTTTTAATATCACACACATAAGCATGTGTTATATAACGTATATTACTCACCTAAACAATTAAAATAATTATTATATTATTGCGTGAAATAGTGAATGGTGGTGGAAATGGGGAGAAGATAAATTGTTACGGAGATAATGGAGTGTAAGACAACGTAAAATCAACATATAAGATTTTATTGGTGAAGAAATTAAAAAATTGGGGGTGGTTGGGTAAATACTTAGAATGCTAAAGTAATACCAAATTTTCCCCTTTTTAGTCGTTTCATTGTTTACCTTAATAAAGTATCGTAACCCTAATTATATACCTATAAATAAAAAAAGAAAATACTCACTACAAAAGTCCTGAATTCTAGATTATTGATGATCAAAAGAGAGATGGATTGTAGCTCGTATTATCTTTATTGTTAATTGCATTTGAGCTAATATATCAAAAATACACACACAAATAAAGATGTACTGGCGGAATAGCATAAATGCTACCAGATGAACGTGCCAAACAACAAAAATCCTTACCTTCTTTACTATTTTTCGATCACCGTTTTGTTGATATTGTTTTGAAGTTACCTTGTTTGAAGACCCAAATTTATTAGCACCCACAATTCCAAATTTCCAATTATTTTAGTGTACAGTAACAAAAAAATAATAAAAAATAGATAAATTAAAGAACATCTAAATAAATTACTCATTTTTTTTAACTTCTTATTTGTACAATATTTTTTTTTTACTTTTTTATGAAATAACGACTGGTCTAGTTGAGAAAACACCCATTTGGATCTAGGAAAGATCCTAAGTTTGAATCCCACCCGAGAGAAGAGTTTTGAGGTGGATTTTTTGTTGTTTGTAGTTAAAGGTAGGAATTGACATTCGATCCAATTAAGTTGTTTTTAAACCATCTACGTCCAATCTGTTTTTTAATCCGATGCTAGTCTTAGAATTTGGCATCCACTATGATAAATATATCACTTTGACCAATAAAAATACAAAGAAAAGCAACATTTTTAAAAAAATGCATACATACTAATTAGACTGGTTTACACAATTCCAAAATAAAAACTGATCCAATATTTTTTCATTTTTTTAAAACATGAATCAAATTCGATCCAATCAATCCATAAAATTAAGAAAAATTGGATGGGATAGGACGGCAGATTTAAAACCTATTTGATTATCTTCCAATTTACGAATTAGACTATTTATAATTGTTTAATTCGTAATTTATTTAATTTGAACGTTTTGTTGTAAAAATGAACTAATATCTAAAATTATAAATTTAAATTAATACATAAAATATTAAATAAGAAAGCATAAATATATAATTAAAGTTACACAAGTTATAACTATTATACAAGTTCATGTGAAAAAAATTGCTCCCTCCATCTCAAATTGCTAGTCCTTTTTGGAAAATTCAACTTATTAAAGACCCAACATCATCATTATACTTTTTGCTTAGTTTATATTGACTTTTTCTTTTACCCTTTACTTTATTCAAAACTTTTACTTAAAAAGCAAAAGTACAAAAGGGTAAAATAAATAAGTATGTATTTATCTTTTATGAAAAGTGAATATTTATTTGGGGATATTTAAAAAAGAAAAGAGGAACATGTAATTTGGGATGGAAGAAGTATAGCACAATTTTTTTTATTAAAATAAAACAGTTTACCAATTTATACTAAAATAAATTTTACAATCAGACGAGGCTTTAATGCGTTTAGACTGAACCTTTTAAATATAGAAGCTTGAACGTAACTTTTTTTTATTTTATAAAAAGTAAATAAAGATAAAATTTATTCTCTTATTAATGTGATGTACTCATGTAAGACGCGTAGGAGGCAATGAAAGACATTACTTTTTCCAGCTGGCGATTCGAACGCGGAATTCGAGACGCTGTAACGGTCATAACTCTCCAGCTGTACTCCAAACTCTGTTGGTGCATCTTATTTCCCCTACACACTAACGTAATCCCTATCACTAGGCCACTTTTTGAAAAAAAAGAAATTGAGCATATACTATATTTATCGATTATTTATATTAAAAAGTTTTATATTTTTATCTGATATAAATATTCAATAAATGAAGCAGAATGCTCTATATAAATACTACATTTTTTTTACCACTTAAACTTAAGTTTGATTCTCAAAGTTGGTCTAGCGGTTGGCGTGAGGCTGAGATACATAAGTTAAGCTCATCATCTAGGTTTAGTGGTTAACGGAACGAAATCAATTCTCTTATTTTTTTTTTCATGAAAGTGAAAAATTAAATTTTTTGTTAATTTTTTTTTTGTGTTTAATAAAATATGAAAAATATTTAGATAAGAGTATTATTATTTAAACTTTTTGTAATAAATGTTTAAAAATCACATAAAAAAATTAGTTACATGTATTTTAAGGGAAATGGTTTTACTCCATACTTTTCCCTCTCTTATAAAAGTATTTTTGAAATTTATACTTACCAAATAAAACAAATAAACAATTTTCGTTTTTTAACTACTAAAATCTATGAAATAAACGAGGCCTTAATACGCAGAATACGCAGAATTACAGCGGTTTTCGCTGGTTTTCGCTGCTGTATTACAGCGGTGGCCGGCTATAATACGCAGAATTAATCTCATCCTCAAAGTAGTGTGACCAAAAACAAAAAAAAAACACCCTTAAGTCTGAATCAATCATCCTAATCATACTTAAAAACATAGTTCTTGGGATCCCATCAAGACAATGTCCGAATACAAGGATGGGATCCTAAGAGCCCATTTTTAATTTAACACCAAATTTTAAGTTTAAATCCACAAATTCAGATTATTCTACTCTTTATGATATTCATCAATTGCATATTTTTACAGAGGCAAAATAGCTGAATCAACTTCACGAATAGAACAAATTTCAAATATTGAAATCGCAAGTTCGCACGTGCGAAAAAAAATGTAAACCAATACGCACGTGAGAGCACCACCGACGGAAGAAAGAGAAACCAAACCGGAAAAATGCTGTTCTAGAAATCGGCGATTTTCCGATGAACTCGGTGTCCTCGACTGCTCTTATCGATCTCCTGCAAATTCCTCTGGCTTCGAATCGCCAAAAACATCGCCTTTCTCCACCTCAAGAATTCGTCCGAAATCGTCAATCTCTTTTGTGTCTATAGAAATGAATACGAAATAAAACACAATAAGCAAACGAAAACAACAAAATAATTTGTTGAAAAACAGTGGAAAACAGCTTAATCGTAGCGGCATTATACCTATAAGCTTCGATATCCGATTGAATCCGTTAAATTGAGCCAAATCTGAAACAATATAGCAAAAAAATAAATGAGATTAATTCTTACTTAAAATTAGAAACCGGTCCGAAAGTTCAGACATATATTTTAGTTATGCAGCTTGATGCGGTATCTAGTTAATTTTCTTTTTAAAGTATAATATATATCACAGTATCTGTCTCAGGTGTATCCTTTTAGCGACATACCATCAATGCAATTTGAGACAGATACTGATAAATTTTATTTCAAAGAATACTCGCTAAAAGGATACACCTAAATCCTGTGATAGATGGATAAGCATTGCTTAGGCGGATCGTGGCTGTTGATTGTGGTTACCTTTCTGAGCGGCAGGGATCGTATAAAAGAGAGGTGGAGAGGTAGAGGTAGAGAATAAGGAAGCAGAGTACTGTGAGGATAGGAATAAGGTGAATGAGTACAGTCTCAGGCTTTGAAGGCGATTTTTGAGGCTGGGTGAGCTGTGACTTCCGTTCTTCGGAGGAGTCGGAGATCTCGCCGGCGGCGACCCTGTGATGAAGGTGACTCCTTTCGCTTCTGGTCTTCTGCTACTCTGAGATTATTTTCTTCTTTTTTTGCTCCGGCGACTCCGACTCCATTGATGTGGAGCTTCGAATTTGGTGAGCCCAAGGACTGTCTCTGCATTTTAGAGAGAGAGAAAAAGCTAGAGAGAGAGAGAGAGTAGTGAAGGACACTAGGACAAAGGATAGCTGGAGGGCGTGTAAAAGCATATTTCTTTAAGCTTTAAACCTGGTCTTGCCGTTATTCTTTCCTTCATCTTTTATTTCCTGATTTAAACCTATTTTTTTTTGGGTTACAGCTTTTTTTTGGGGTGCTCGTAAATGCACATTTTTTCCCCCTTCTTTTTTTTCACATATACCTTTTGAATATTTTTGGAATTATTAAATTAATTATGGTTAAAATGTTATTTCTACCACTCTTCTTTGAGGGGTTACTCAATTGTTAAAATAATTAATTTTTAATTAATAACTTAATTAATTTAACTAATTAACTCTTAACGATCAACGAATCAAAAACTCCACCACCCATCACTCCCACTTTCATCACTCGCCAAAAATTACTTTTTAAACAAGAAATCAAACATAAATAACATTATTTTAGTTGATAAAGTATTAAGAATCATGGGTATAATGAGTATAGTGAGAGATATGTAAAAATTTTGAAGACGAAGAAATTAGAAAATGGAGGAAAAAATGGTGGCAGCGAACAATGGTGGCAGATGGTGCAGTGATAATTTAGAAGACAAATATAAGCCAAACGAGGTATATTTGCTTCATTCTTACCTTAATATTTTTCTTTTCTTTCATTTACATGATTCCATTGAAAACAAAGAAGAAAAAAAACAAAAACATAACTAAAAACTTTGAAACCCATATGTTACTCGATCTATTACAGTAGAGTTTATAGCTCTCTATTTGGTTCAAGTAGCCCGATGAAGCCATTGATCAAGAATGAAAACTTGGTGAAAATTAAACAAAGCATATACAAGCATACTTGGTCTATATTGATCGAGTATGTTGAATTTCTGAATTGAATGAACCATGTACTAAGTGCATCTTAAGAGGCTCGATGACATAAGTTGAGTGTCTTTTAATTAATAACTTAATTAAATTTTAAGTAGGGGGTTGGGGATTTTGTGACAAGAAAAATAAATTTAAAAGGTAAGAGCTTAAATAAAAAAATTGGTGTTTGTAACCCAAAAAAAAAAAGAGTGATACATTTATCAGCGCCCTTTTTTTTTTTTTAGAGGGGGGGGGGGGGGTGGGCGATGGTACAACCTAAATGGTATGGGTTTGGAGACGGTTTTTTTAATCAAATTAAATTTTTCAAAGTAAAACTTGTAAGACTTACCTTTATATAAAAAATATTTGTTTGACTTTATTCACCCAAAATATTATTTTTATTCCTTTAGTATCTTATATTAAGAGTAGAGATATTGGTACTCTAAAAACACATTGTAACATTTTTACTTTTATTCGATCTTTCACAATCAAGTATAGTATATGTTGCTCGGTTCTTGAAAGTTGAGTATAAGTTTATATATTCGGTCCTTAATAACCGAGTAAGATATTATTACATTTATATTTGGTCATTTACAACCGAATAACATATATCTTATTCTATTGTTAATGACTGAATGAAAAATGATAGTATTTTCAAGAGATATTGAGAGTGCTAATATTTCTACTCTATATTATTTAAATCAGGTCATAAAGAATTAATGTGAATTCGAACAAGTTCGATTTTTCCAATATATTTGGGCCTATTTGGTGGCTCTCTTTTTTTTTTCATCTAAATTTTAAAAACTCAACTCAAAATCAACTATACTTTTACACTTCTCAAAAAAAATTTAACTTTACTTTCTCTCTTTAAACAAACTTTTAAAATACTATAACTTTAAATTCAAAAATTAAAATTAAATAAAAAATATACATTTAAAATATACTCGTCGAGATCTATAAAACAAGATCTATTTTGACTATTTTTTGAATTTTTTTTATGAGATTTTTAGTTGATTGAAAAAAACTCAAAAAAAATTAAATCCACTTTTCAACATACTTCAAAATTCTACCAAACACTATATTTTAAAAACTCAACTTAAAACATCAACTCAAAACATCAACTAAACATTACCAAAATTTTCACAAATCGATTGGGTGTATTTTTAAGAAATATATTTTCATGTAAATTATTTTATTTATTTATTTATAGTAGAATAGCGTAGGGGTGTTTTCGGTTTTGATCGGGGTAGAAACTAAGTACCCCAAACCCAAACCAAATATAAAAATTCGGTTTCGGTTCGGTTCGGTTTCGATTTCTAAATCTTCGAAACCCAAACTCGAATCAAACTTTTCGGTTCGGTTTTTTTCGGTTTTGACATATATTTTTTTTATTTTTTTCTAAATCAATTTAACATAACAATGTAATACTAATAATAATGTAAGAATGGTTCATATTCAAATTAAAGTCATATTTTTTTAGAAACAAGGAGCAAACATATAGATACTATATTTTTTATTTAGTTACAATTTTATTTGTACATTTACAAGAATAAAACACATTAAATATAATGATGAAATATCTTACCATCATGTATGTAATAAAAAAATCTTAACTTTTTGTAGTTAATTCAATAATAAGGGAACGCGTTAATGACATTTTTTTAAGATTATCACAATATGTAATTATTAAGGAACATATTCTTATAAAAAGCCATCTTTTTTCGATTTATAATATAATTAACGTGTACCCTTATAGTATATATTAACATTTTTTTTTTCTTATACATAATTCGGTTCGGTTTTGAACTAGCTTATCCTAAACCCGAACCAAACTTTTCGGTTTCGATTCGGTTTTCTCGTTTTTGGTTTTAATTTTTTTTCGGTTCGAAATTTTACGGATCGGTTCGATTCGTTCAGTCGATTTTCGGAATAGCATTAACACCCCTATAATAGCCTAAGTTACATTTCTCCATATTTCTTTGGTTAATCATGATTTATCCTTTATTTTGCGTGAATTTATGTTGGTGGAATGTTCCTTATCTTGGAAGCTAGTGCAATGGATTCCCACGTGTCTTTTTATTAGAAAAAGAGCCAGTTGACTAAACAATGATGATTGTTATTATTATCGTTATTGCTTTTTAACTAACTAATAATGCATAATCATGCCACATTTAAATTATTGACCAAAAATAAAATGCTTATAAATCACTAAAAGTAACACAAGATTCAATTGTAGTGATGTATCTACAAATGTTACCCACGTTTGGAACTTGCATCACATATTGCTTTCCCTCACCAAACTATAAAATTTATCAGGTGATGTACTACTTTGCATTAAGCCTTCCTTCCAAAATTAATCGTCTTATGCAAAAAATAAAATAAAAAATTAAGTATTGTCTATTTTACATTTCACACGTTTTTAAGAAGGCAAAATTTTTAGCAAAATCAATCATTAACAACATGATTTGCTATAATTATTATGTCCCCAAAAAGCTTGAATCTTAATTTGGAATATCTCTGGAAAAAAAAAAGAAGAAAAAAACAGGATTGGACTCTTAATTTAAGATAGATGGAGTACTTACTACGTCGACTTTGGTAAATTATCATGTCAAGGGACATTAAACTCTTAAATCAAAATATTTCAAAAAGAAAAATTAGATTATTAATTGAGATGAAAGGATTATTTAGGGAACATTTTCATCCAAATAGGCACTTCATAGAATGCGGGAGTGACCACTCAAAAGATTTAAATTGAAGAGTTTAAACTAGAGCATGAGTTGAAAAAAGGCACAACCGTGCGGGCTTAACCTTATGGAGATTTATTTTTTTAAAGGAACCTCAACCCCAAAAAATCCTGAGCTTTAAAAAGTTATTTTATTAAAAATAAAAAGGTTTAGACCTAGTGGCGTATAAGTAAAAAGGACATGACCTTCCAAGAGCACAAGCAGAAATCGAGTCATGAAAATGGGCTTTATAGGTAGCCCATCCAAGCTCACAAAATAAACACTAACCAATATATCACTAAACAATAAAAGTAAAACAATGGAAACATAACTAGTGGAATCTAAATCTATAAGTGAAAAGATAAGATAAATGCCGCCCACTAAAGTAGCAATAAGAAGGGGAGCCCAATCACCAAGCTGGAACCAAGTGATCGACCCCCATCGAAGCCATACAGTCTGCAACGATGTTTCTTTCTCGATGGATATAAGAGCAATAACAACACATACTAGAGAAAAGAATCATACTTTTATACCACCTCGTAGCAATACATCAATGAGGACAGTACGAAGAAGATCGACACGCAATGGATACCACCACAGAGTCTAACTTAATCCAAAAGTCTACGTTAGCCACGCTGATGAGCAAATTTTATACTTGAAAATAACTGTCAAAATCTCTGTCAAGAAAACTATCCCAATACCAACATCAAAATAGTATGCCCCAATAATAGTCTCCCCTCTGACCACCAACAATGGCTTAATTTAGCTAGGGAATCCTGAGCCATTCCATGCTATTCAGCTTCATCAAACCAACCTGAGGAGGAAGCTAACAAACCACAATAGTGAGCAGAGCACGATGCAGCTTACTTTGTATGCCCCATAAGCCCCATAGCAACTCTAGAAATTAAATTATACGCAGTCAACCCATCAAGGAAGTAAGGTAATGATGAAAAGTGACATGCTGCTCTTGAAAAATTCGCTTAAAGAACTACAACTCAACCGAAAAATCTGAAAATCGAAAGACCGGAGAAAAATAAAAGATAACATATTCATAATCGAGTCAAAAGTTGTAAACGGAACCACAAATAGCCTACAAATTACCCGTAAACCCTCCACAACGAAGGGGTAATCTAGCTAGAAACAAATACTCAATTGATCGAATTAAAACTGCAGTCACAAAGCATAAGGAGCTAGTCTTCCAAGAATCATGTCCTTTATTATAAATAGTGTAGGGGTGAAACTTTTTATTTAATTCTATCCTTTTGTTAATTCCATTATTGAGCGAGTCAACGCAATCTATTTTTCACAATCGCCTTGGCAAGGCTTATTAAAGTCGTCAATTAACATTTTGTGAGCATTGGATTCAAGAAATATTGAAAGCGAACATTAGACATGACTTGTCCCACAAGATCAATTTTGCTCTTGTTACTTTATGTGGACTTTCCTTCCTTTCTTTCTTTCTTTCTTTCTTTCTTTCTTTCTTTCTTTCGTTTTCCTTTTATTTTTTCACCATCAATGAGTGGTTGAATTCATTTTCTTAATGTTTTAACAAATGGGAAAAAGTCCACGAACATAAAATATGACTAGAAAGCAAAAAAGAAAGCTTATCCATACGTGTGAAAAAAGAAAAGAAAAAGAAAAACTTTTCCATCCCAATGTTAATCTTACTTGTGATTGATTATACACGAAAGTCATATATATATATATATGTAGTTCATTTTTGGTATGGACCCGTTTGTACGAATAGGTCATTTTTATGACGAAACATCCGCACTTAAAAATTTTCGTATATATAAATTTGTCTAAATTATGAGACATGTTTGATTTTCACCACACTAATTTTATATCTTAATTATCAATTTAATTTTTTTAATGATTAAAAATACAATTGATTTTTATGTGAAACTGAAAAAAGAGATAAATGATTTAATTTAATGAGATGTCCATGATCTTTTCTTTACTATTTTTATTTTCTATAAAAATATTTTCTTACCTACCATTCAAAGGATTTTATTGGAAATTTTTCTACCCACCACCTAAAGAATATATTTAATGGAGTGATAGAGCATGTCACCTAATCAATTTTTTTTTAACTTTATACATAAAATTAATAGTATTTTTAATTATCTATCAACTTTGTTATAATTTATTTTTTTATAGGAAATAAAGAAAAAAAAAAGAAAAAAACCAGACTCATTGAAAGATGCACATAACCAAATTTAAATTTTGTGTGATATAGTTTGGGCTTAAGAGATCTGGTCCACACTTATATTGAAGGCAAATATTCAGGTGGCCCAAGTTTGGGCCTTATGACTTTCCTGTTAATATGCAGAGAGAATTTGTGATGTGAGTCGAAAGCTGTAAATAAAAAAAGTATGTTTTCTTTTGGAAAAAACTCAAAAACATAAAGTTGAATTGTCTATCTGCAATTTTCCAAGCACAGCACAGAATTCAAAAGTGGCTTTTTTTTACTTGTTAGATAAGTGGCGAACAAATATTTTTCCACAGTCAAAAGAACGGGTGAAAATTTAATTGATAGGGTCATTTAATAGTGTATTACTAACAGGGGTGTGGCCACCTTTTTTATTGTGGGGTCTAGTGACCCCACTTAATTTTTAAAATGTATGTATAAATATGTCAAATTTTGGATAAATTTGAATTGATGTGTATTATTGACAGGACTTAAATTTTGAAAAAATGATTAATAGTAGGGTCAAATTATAAAAAAAATAAAAAAAGTATGTAGTATATTTACAATTTTCATGCCAAACTCTCCAAAAAATGTCCAAAAATTGTATCCCAAATGCATTTTGAATGATACAGATGTATTTAGAAATATTATTGAGTTGTGTTATTTTGGGCTTACCCCACTGAATAAATTTTCTGGCTACGCCACTGATTACTAATTTCACATAAGAAAACTATAACCTTATAGTAATGTAAATGAATATCTATCACGCATAATTTTCTCATATCATATCCATGGTCCAAATTCATTTGTGTATAAATTTTAGACATGTTTTGGACTGAATTGGTAGAAACTTCATTTAATTTAGGTTAATCTAGGCTAGAGGCATATTTACGTCAAGATAACCCTTTTGAAACACTTTGGTATTGTTCTTGGTCAATGCGCTGGCGGCCTCTGCTTGGCAGGATAGGAATGAAGGTCAAGAGAGCAGTGAAGAAAAAGTTCTTCACTCAAGTGTTTTCATGCAAAATCCCTAATCAAATTTTGATCGTAAACTAGATTCTAGAACTCTATAGTTAAGTGTGTTTGGCCTAATCGTACCGGTTCTAGTAACATTTTACGATGTCGGGTAATTGAATCTCAGATCTAGTAATATTTTTCTTATGGTGGTAGAATGCCAGATTTTGATTTTTCAACGATTTAGATGCTTTGTGATTAGGATAGACCACAAGGTAATGGCTAGCATAAATAAGGAATCATGTAATAGGGGAAGCATGAGTGTACCTCACCAAAGTGACATAGAGCAAAAGAAAAGGATGAGTCTTTTATCATCGTATATAGATAGACAAGACTAAAATAAATATATTGTTTGTATGTTTAGTTCGTAATATATGTGTATCTGCCTCACATTTGGAATATGCCTCACAATTGTTACCTTTTAGGAGAACTTAATTTTATAATATCCCTATATATAAAGAAGAGGCCAAATTCAACGTCTTTCGGGAATTGTATTTTTTAAGGGTGTGTTTGTTTAGTTGTCTGAATATGAAAATTAAATATTGATTTTGAAGTCTAAAAATGTTATTTATTTTCTATTTGAATGTCACATCTGAACATTTTTTACTATTTGAGCATATCAGATCTAAGTGTAGAATGAATGATATTTGAACAATTTGCTATTATCATCTTATTTTGTAAAAATGACAATACTTAAGACAAAATTTGTAATATATTTTAGTTGAAAAGATGAGGGCAAAAAAAAAAGAATTTTATCTATTTAAAAATTAAATATTTAGACTTAAGTGGGATGATAAATTTTATTTTTTAAGAGACAAAATAAGATTTCAAATTTATTTTTTTAAAATAACCAAACATTTTTAAAATCTTAGAAATTTGGATGGACCCAAATGCAAACACAAACGACACACAACACCTAAAAGAAATTTTGCCACATATTCTTGAAAATATAATCCCAAGGCCATTTGCATTGCAAATGCCAATATGGCAAAATTGGCACATTCTCCTATCACGAACGAAAAAATGATTAAAAAATAATGGAAATGCTAAAATCAAGTTGTTGGTAGATATACTTTGTGTCGTCCCATTTTAATATACTTAAGATGAGATAATGTATGAATATAGTCTCAAATTTATAATATAAATGAGACAATATAAGATGTGTCATCTCTAGCATTTTTTTTGTAAATTTGATCGTTACACCTTACCATTTGGGGCAACATAATACGTGTTGTCCTAATACATTTTTATGCTTCCACGTTATAATTTTCTTAAAATTAATAATTTAACGTCAATTTTAACATTTAATTTTTCCTACCAAGGGTCTCAATATCGTATGTGCTAACGTCACGAGCTTGTGACGGAAGGTCTTACTCTAGAATAATCGGAGAGCCCGAAATTTCTGGCTGCTCCTTCATCGGTGACTTTGCAACCTTCTCGAGAGAGAGAAAGGAGAGAGAGAGAGAGAGAGAGAGAGAGAGGGGGGGGGGGGGGGGAGGAAAATGGTGCTATGGGAGATCACATTGGGAACAGCGTATTTCCTGGGATTGAAACGAACATACAGGCTTGCTTTGAAGATTCAACGTCGCCTTATCAGCCCTAAGCGTCCTCGGATCCGCAATTTTCTTCACAGGTATTCTTCTCCTCTTTTTTTTTATGATCTCTGCGTTGTTGTTTATTTGCTATTGATTGCTTGTGTAAATCCTTGATTTGGAGAGTTAATGTCATCATTTGTGTATAATTGTTTGTGAAGTTTGCATAGTTTGGTTTCAATTAGTGGCTGTGAATGAAAATGTTTACGTTGAATAACATATTTGAGTTTCACCGATGGCCTTTTTTTACTATATACTGTATTTTGCATATGAAATGAACAATTTTTTAGGTTTATTTCACCAAATGATCATAGTTATTGTCACTGAAATAATCGGCGTTCATTGCACAAAATGCTCTTTTGAGTTTGGACTTTGGATATTTGTAATTGTAACCAGTAAGATTAATGCCAATTTTTCCAAACAAACACTCTAATTTCGAGCGGTTTCAATTTTAAAAAAATAAAATAAAAATTCATCTGAGTTTTTAACAAAAAAATAAAAACACAGACAACTAGATATATATTTAGGCATACAACTAGTTCAACAAGTCTATGTGACACATTATACATGGTATTTTACTCACCACTAACAAGGATACATATTGAAATTGGACAAAAAATTGTTACAAAAAATGTATATCTGAGACATTCTAATTTGTCTAAAAGATGTATCAAGAGCTGTGAAGCATCATGGATGGGTGTTGTACCCCATACGGCAAAGACACGTGGACACGGCATATCCTGAAAAGCTTAGACAGGGGTATGGCTATATATATATATTTTATATATAATCATATAATATGGAATTAAAAAAATTATGAGAATGAGTCAAAATAAAGACAAAAAACAAATAAAAAGTCATATCCAAATAATACATAATGGATTACATCAAACTTAAAAGCCATAAATGCAAGTAGCCCATAAAGTTACAAACTCCAGACTAGTAACAAGCAAAATAAAATAAAACTAGTTTAATTATTGCTCCTCATTGTTATAAATTTGGTCGATCTTTTTGTTCAAATGGATCTGTTTATATATATATCACTACAAAGTTGTAAACCATATATTTTTATTCTTTTCAATAAAAGACACCCCAGATATTTTTAAAATTTTACAATACACACTTTTTAACTCTTTATTTCTCACAGCCATGTCCGACACGCCACTGGTACTTCAACTAAGCCGAAGTGTCAATGTTTCCTAGATCAAGAGTTCTCAAGTATCAATTTCATACAACTTTCCTTTGACCTAAACTGCTCCACAAATGTCTTTTGAAGAGATAAGCAAAAGGCATCAAGTTTCACCATGGGAGATGTCATCGTTCTTTTTGAGTTTTTCGATAGCTAGCTTGCCTTTTGTACAAAATAAATGGTTTGTGCTACGGTGCTACCCCCCTTTTAATTTATGCTGCGGATGCATGAATAGTAGGGGGTCATTGCCAGAAAAAACTATGAATGTTTCAGCTTTATGCCATACACATGATGAGAAATTAAAGAACCAGGAAGTAATAACTCTAGGATTTCACTTAATTCACCTTTCAAGCCGCTTACCGAGAGCCCCACAAGATCATTGTATGTTAATGGATTTGCTTACATGACTGATGGATGGTGTTTGTTAAGTTCATACCCCTCTGCAACTCTAGGTCTTTTTGTTGAAGAAGCTATAATTCTCTGTCTAGGGTATCAATTTTCATAAATCACTGGTTTATACTTAGGACAACGTTGGACACAGGGGATATTACATCATGATTTTAGTGATGATAGAGATGCAATATTTGGAGGGCTCAGTTAAAGGAGAGAAAAAAGTTTTTCTGAAGTACCAAGTTGCTGTACTCCGGTCCAAGGTGACGCTTCACAATTGTTTTATTATTATTCTATTGAATCCACCAATCAAATGCAAGGGTAACCATGACCTTCCTTAAATGAGGATCAACAAATCCCAACTACCCATGGATGGTGACAGGTGGATATGTCAGCATTTTGGTAAAACCCTCATCATTTGCTTAGTAGAAAAAGAAGAAGAAGAAAGACTGGTTGATGATCCTTCATTTGAAGCTCTAGGTGAAGCTTGGGATTTATAAAACAACCATCTGAAGCTTGGGATTGATAAGAAGCTCGAGATTCATAAAACAACCTGAAGCTCGAGATTTGAAAAACAACCCTAAGAGTTTATTTAACTCAAAGAAGATTGTTAAAATAGCTTTTGAGGTGAGAATGAGGAGGATAACAGGTGAATGATTCCACAGTTTTGCTATCCGTGTTTCTATGGTTTGAAAACCAGATAAAATAGAAAGCTAGATCTCCACAGCATATATATTTGGCTCGTACCTATACCAAGACCTTGAAGTGGAAAGTAAGTATGTAGGCTCTAGCTAATTGATGACTTTAGGTAGGTAATATGAGGAGGGGGTGTTAGGGTGTGCATCGGTTCGAAAACAATGTATTTTTTATAATCTGCCATCGACTCCAATGTGGTTTTATGTTTTAGGAACCAATCTGATTTGAAGTTGAATTGGATCGGTTAGAAACCAATATGTTTTGTTTAAAAGTGTAATTTACTTATTTATGACTAATCCAATCCAACTTTCTACAATTACTACAAAGCAATTCAATTAAAACAACCACCAAACACAATTTATCAAAAAAAAAAATTCACCCATAACCTGCTACTCATCTAATCATAATTTTCAAATGCTAAATTGCAAACAAAATAATTATATCTTAATTATAATATTTTTTAATGTATTATAACATCCAATCACGTGTTGACACATCTCACTTCATTACTGGTATTTGATTGGTTTGGGTGGTTTTGCTGAGTTAACACCAAAACCAATACAATGTTGGTCTGTTCTGAAAAATTGAATCCAGTCCAATTCTTTGGTCACATTGAATTCAATAAAAATTGGATTGGATTGGATTGGATGGGCTTATAACTAGTCATTAATTATAGTGAAATCTTTATTTAGTCCAACAGCTTTGTCATGAATACTAGGACACTTTCGATAGATGAAAGGTGATATATTCTCATGCCTATTTAAGACACATTTGGTTGCATGATTGTCTAATTTATAAGGTAGTTCGTTGTGACTTGGTGAACTGTAAATTTGTCAACTTTGAAATAAATGTGTAGTATATTTTGACTTCATTTTCATAAAATTTATTTGTCATTGTAGATTGTGTGTTTATGTAAATTGTCTTATTTAAGTTCTTAGTATTAACGAAATTGTAAAGAACTAAAATTTTGCATCTTTTTATATTTGTTAATTTATGCAACCAAACACATACAATAAGATAATGAACAATCAAAAAACACCTCCTTTTTGTACCTAAAGAAAAATTGTAGATATTATACAACTTTTCTTCTTTGACCAAAACTCAGTATCCAACTTATACCAAGCTATGGATTGAAATAAAAAACTTGGAGCCACATAGAAGCCACTGAACATATAATTATTGCATAGTTTCAAGTTTCAAAACAAAAGAATTGAATCCTGAAAACACAGCCAATTCAAAAGCTTCAACAGTTCAGCTCTCACCTCAAATCAGTATCCCAATCTCAAAACACGTGATTACAGTCGGCCAACCCAATGTTTTCCGAGCACCCGAATTGAAGCATGGATATCAAACTGCATGAGCCCTGTTCTGTGTAAGTATCACCTGCGGTATTGGTAGCATTTGAAGTTGAAATATAAGTGTAGGATGCCTCGTTCGAATGTGCACTTGAACCCTTTCTTGTGGGAATGCTCCCATTCTTTGTTCACAATCCGAAACGCAATGTCCTCGTAAGGTGGCCCGGCATGAAACCTTATAATGCAAGTCGCGGCACTATCTCCGTCGTTCTGTACGGTATAAACTGGAGCTTTCGTTTTGTTAACTAGATCCGGGTAGAAGATGTTGAACTTGTAACCTTGAACAATCTTTGGTGGTAGGTTGTCATGGTCGTAATGAGTCTGGTTATACTTGTTCCATACGTACCCAGTGTGAACGCGGTTGAAGTATTTTGGCTTTCTTGGACGGTGTTTGTCGTGCCACCAGGACACGTGTGAATCAAGATTTACTTCATCACTTGAGCCAAATAATGCATCACCTTCCTCTATGGCTCCCATAGCTTTCGTGGCTTTTATCTCCCAGTTATCTTCTGGTGGAGTTGGAGTTGAAGCCATTGCTTCTTGGATTCGCTTATGTTGTTCTTCCAGCACATTCAAACGTTTCCGCTCCAGTATTGCCCTGTCTTCTTCAGGATCAATTGCTTCTTCACTTTCTTCACCATGCAACAGCTCTGGTGAATGATCCAGCTTCTTCTGCCTCCATAGTCTCTTCATACATTATGGGTTCTGGAGAGAGAGCTTGAACATCCTTCTCATCATGGTCCGTATCATCATGCTTAGGCGTTATATCCCTTTTCAGGTTACTGTCACCATCCAATGGTAGCTCATGGCGTTCTAAATGTTTCCACATCTTGGCATGAATTTCCTTCAGAAAAGCCTTTGCCTTGTAGATATCGAGGCGTTTTAGAACAGCTTCCCAATACTCGACCACCTTGGCTGTACCAGAATGCATCTGTGAGTTTATCTGAGATTTCAGTGCTTCCAATTCGCCATAGGTTTTGCTTTTGAGGAGATTCTTTACGTCGACTTCGATACTCGAGTGCAAACCCCTTTCTTCAGCAAGCAATTCAGCTGGAGGTTGCTCTCCCCGAACTCTGGCTCGATCCAGCGTGTACTTTTTCCGGGCTTCAGCTAGCTCCCAACTGCAAGCCACCAGAAGTGCCTCCCAGTGCTGTATATGTGTGGTTTTCTCGCTGTCCAAGTCCAGATGCATTTTTAGGTCATTGTGAAGTTGCTCCATTTCTTGAACTGTTAAACTTTTTAAGACCAGGCAGGGATCATTTATTTCAATATCAAAGTCATCTGAAGGTTCAAGATGCTTAGATAGTATATCAATTGGCTTAACTCGCCCTTCATGCAACCGAATCTCTGATCTAACTTTTCTTTGATGAAAATCAAACTCCTTTTCTTTCTTCTCCCAGTCTTGGAACTCAGTTCGAGCACGTTCCCTGGCGAGCAATGCGATTTCTACTTCACGTTGGGCCTTTTCAATAGCCCTTTCCTCCCTTCTCTTTTTAACTTTTTCAATCTCTGCCATTCTTTCTCTCTGTCTCTTCTTTTCTAATTTCATAGAAAACGAGTCAAGTGGTGCACCTTGAGTGACAAGACACTCAATCTTTTTTCGCCACACAAAATTTTCATTTATATTAGCATCACCAAAAGGATTTGAGCCATTAGAATAACCAGAAACTGTCTGTGACTTCAGCTTCTTTGCTACTTTTAACGCTTTTTTCTGAGCTTTCTTGGTCAGATACTGGGCAATCTCCTCTTCGGTTACTCTTGTTGAAGACTTCTTCTTGCGGTATCTTCCATCCTCGCTGTTGTTGGAATCTTCCGAGTCCCTCAGTCGGTGATGTCCATGGCAACGGTGACTTTGTTCTGCTCGCTTGCTGGAGTGTGGCTGGGGCGAGTCCTGGCTGCCAGATCCGGAATTAGAGTGCGAGTGCAAAGGGGAGTGGGAATCCGAGTCGTTGGATGATCGTTGGAGGATTTGAGTTCTCTTTGACGATGACGAGACTTTCTTCTTCTTGCTCCTGCTGCTTTCCATGTGTGGATCGAATATTTTGCCGGGAAGAACAACAGGTTCAAGACTGATCGGTAACCAAACGTGACGCAGTAAGAAGCGTGGAGAGAAGAAGAAAACTAAACGAAAAGAGATAAATTAACTAAAACGAGAAGACTAATCCTCTTTATATAAAGGTAGAAGTTGGACCAAATAACTAAACTACCAAGTAAACTAGGAATCCTAATTAAAATAGACTTCAATTATTACTATTTTTTTTTTGTACAACATTATTACCATTTAAAAGACTCTAAAATAAATAAAGTTAGAAAGCTCCAAAAGTTGATAGAAATCAAATTCCTAATTAAAATAGATTTCTTAAAAATGATAAAATAGAATAAAATATCTAACCCCCTCCTCCTATAATCATTGTTTTGATCAAAACGGCACCTTTAAATAATTCAAATACTTCTCAAACATTTAACACGTTGAAAACTACTCCCCAATACGAGGTGCGCTTGATTCTTCACAAGAACTATCAAAAGCTTCATTTAAGCTCCTCTATCCTTATTCTGCGAATCTTCACATGCAAGATATAATCCTTCAAGTTTTTAGGGTTAGGGCTCGGGTGATGATTTAAATGCGCTAATCATGGATCTATAGCACTCACCTACTCCCCTTGTCCTAAGTTAAGAGTTCACCATTCCTAAATAACAACAGCATCAATTATCATCACCTTGGGGCCGCAAAAACCTGGTACGGAATTCCTGGTAAGGCTGCTTTGGATTTTGAAAAAGTGGTTAGAGATCATGTGTATGCCTGTGATATTTTATCAACTGATGGAGAAGATGGAGCTTTTGATGTGCTTTTGGGGAAGACAACATTGATCCCCTTAGATATTAATGCATAAATTACACAAATGGATGATCAAAACCTCGCTACATAGAGTATGAACCCTTTATAATAACAAAAACATGCTTTTGCTTTTATGCATCTGGAGAAATCGATGTGGCACGGATGGAGACATGAGTTTGCACTGATTCAGACATTTTCAGTTGGTTTTTCCTTTCCACTCTATGAAGACTTCTAGTCGAGAGTTTTTAGCCAGGCTTTTCTTTGGAGAGGTCAGGTTTAGGTCCCCACAGTGTTGGCTAGGTCTGGCTTCTTTAGAGTGATAAGAGTGATGATAACTCTAGATTGAGTAGTAAGTGTGGACCATTAGTTTCAAATTTGATGGTTCATATTTAGACAGGCAATGTTTGCTTTTGGCAAAGACTCATTTAGACGGAAACTACCTATCAAAATCTGAAACCAACTAATTTAAACGGTTGAGATTTCTTCAACTCTCCTCTAGAGTGATGAAAATATTACTCTAGAGGAGCCCTATATGTGTTGTCCATTGGGTTTGTAATTTTCATACCCTTTTCATGTTTAATTAAATGACTTGGGGCCTTTGGTTCTAGAGATTCTACAAGACAAAAAGCTAGCTGTGTGTGCACTGTGCAATTTTTTCCAATTTTGAGTAGTTTCTCATTGTTAGATACAATTTTTTTCCAAATAAAATACTTGATTAACTTTTACGAACTACCTTAACTTCTTAGTTGAAACAAGCTAGAAAAATCCTAATGTTTCTATTGTCTCGAGGCACAAACTCAGCCCTTCAAAATGAATATACTGGAACAAGCAAGTTTGTCCTTGCAAATGTGAGGTTCCTCTCCAATTTTTGTGTGCTTCTAAAATCAAGAGTCATGCATCTATAATCAGATGTACTAAATCTTACGCTATTTTAGTTTTGATCGTGAATATTGATTATGTTGAAATTAGTGTATCATCAAAAGCCGCGGAAGTCAAATTTGACCCTTAATTTTGCATGTCGAGGCCCGAGGGTATTTGTTTAAGCTATATTTTTACTCTGTTGTTAATTTTTGGCCTCCTTAATATATTCATGTCCTCAAGGTTCTTTCAAACTAGTAGGGATTATTCTTGCTGTGAGTCTAACATAACCCTCCTGTTTTGGCACTTGGGAAGGATTTGTAATGATTACTTGATTAGACATTAAAACAAGTGAATGTTATCAGAATATTTAACCATTTACCTCTCGAAACGAGAGATCTGTAAAAACAGGGTCTCCTTCTTTGGAGCTGAATTGTATTATATATATGCACGATATACGTATATATATTATAATTTTTTTTTTGATCGGAAATAAGAGAACTTTATTAATAACTACAAAAGATCGAAAATAACTACCTATTACAACCAGGTGGATCAGGAATCCACTTAAAACAACTTAGCAAGAGACAAACAGTAAGCAAGCAAAAACAACAAAACAAAAGCATACAAGGCTAAAACCATAGGTACATCCCATTTATAATAAATATCATAAATAGCCAAATCCCCAAATAAATTAGAAGAAAATGCCATAAACAAGCTGAAAATTTAATCTTGCACCAGACTTCCCATGCCTAACTCGATCTTCAAAATTTCTAACATTACGCTCCAGCCAAATGCACCTTACCACTGCCGAACAACATCTCCAAATGAATTTTGCTTTCTTCCTCCTACCCTTAGGCACCAATCAACACATACAAAGTCATACCTCAATTTTGGTAACACCCATATCACTTCAAACTCCTTAAACAATCTTGATCATATGTTTTGAGCAAACTGGCACTGTAATAGCAAGTGGTCATTAGACTCATTATCATGCTTGCATAGGATGCATAGGATGCACCAAGATGGAGAAATGGAGAGGTAAGGTCTCCTTCTTTGGAACAAGTCACAAATATTCATTTTTTTCCAAGCGGCCAACCATGAAACAAGTTTAACTTTGGAGAGATGCCAACTTTCCAAATCATTTTGTGAGGCGCAAAAGATGTTTCATCCAAAGAATCAATTAATAACTCGAAGAACGACTTACAAGAAAAGGATCCCAATTTATCCCCAACCCACTCTCTCTTGTCCGGAAAGCTACTAGATAAGGAGCATCACTTACGATAGACATTAGACTCGAAAATTCCTCCACTTCCATGTTATTAAAGAGTCTCCGAAAAGACAAATCCCATGAAAGGAGGTTGGAGGAATTCTATGAAGCTAAAGAAGATATTGTACTATTTTTATTGCGAGAGACATTGTATAACAGAGGAAATAGAGAAGCAAGTGGCCTATCACTAATCCAATCCGTATATCTTCCCAAAACCGACTCTATCTCCCTTCCCAACTTTGAGCCGAATAAATTTATTGAGTGAGTCTAGGCTTTTAGAGATGGCCTTCCATGGATTACAGTATGAACCTCTCTCCACTGTCAGAATTCCACCCAATTTATTTGAATACCATATTTGCTCCTAATTAATGTGCACCAAAGGGAATCTCCAAAGCCATTTCCTAAAAGGGTCAAATTTTTCTTGACAACGTCACCAATGCCCATGCCCCTTTCTGTTTGCTTTTAGTTACGATATTCCAATTGATTAAGTGGTCTTTTTTAGACTCATCGTAATCCTCCCAAAGAAAATTTCTCAACATTGTTTCAATTCTTGTTGTATGAGCAACAACTAAGACATCTATGGTATATAGTTATTACTTAGTAATTCCTCACATTATGTAGATCTATAAAATATAATAAATGTGATGGTATTTGATCAAGTGGTGATAATACGTTTTTTCATGTTTTTATAGGTTCAAGTAATATTATAAACTTGATTTTTATTTCAAGCATAAAGGGTAATTTTACATGCATATAGAAAATCCTTCCCTCAATATATATAGTATGGATATTATATATATATATATATATATAATTTCTTTGCGTTAAGTTATAATATATGCTATATCAGAGTCATAAGGGTATCTTCCTTTTAAGCAAAAGCATTGACTTTCCTTTTGTTGGGGGTAAATGGTTTGAATTTTTTGATAAATTTTGAGGAGATGATCTCATATAATATTGTTCATTTTCTGTTTATCTGTAACAGACGAACACGAGCAATATTTGATGCGGCGCTCAAGGTTCACAAGAACATACAAGAGAGAGACATTGAAGTTGGCCGGAACCTTGGCAACTGGATTCTCCGGTGGCTCGACCGGATGAAACCCTCCGCTCAAATCCGCCGAGAAAAGCTGCCTCCATGCTCCTCTGGTTGTGGTAAAACCAAAACTATCTCAACCAACTCCTCTAACCAAAGAACAACTACGGGTGGATCTCAACCGTCGGATAGGCATCTCTTTATCTCGACGAGAGACACGTGGCGGCAATCGTATCCTTCCATTTCTGTTATGATGACAAAGCCGGCTAGAAATGACACACAGTTCAGGCATTTATTCACCGGTGTGGCCCAAGCTCGTGATTTGGGTTGGCGGAGGTTTGGGTCCGAGCCAGTGGTTCGGAATGACATAAGGCAGTGGCTCCTGCAAAACTAGCTTATTTTTTCTTTTTTTTTCCTTTTCTTTTTCACTCTGTTAATTTGTTTTTATTTTTCAAAAAAGAATTTTAAGTTGTGGAAATGAAGAAATGGTGGCCAAAGTTTTGAAAGAGCTGAAGTAGGGAGCAACTGAAAAGGAGTAGTTATAAACTTTTGCTCTCTGGTTTTTCCAGATGATTTTTTTTTTGTTGTATTCTTTTGATCTATATTCTACTAGAGACTTGAATTTTGTTAAGATTTAAACAATTTCCAAATGTATGGGGAACGCATTATCATATAGACATTCCTCCTTTCTATTTGTGGGATACTTTGACATATGTTTTTAGGGCACTTGTTTAGTCAATCACTTGCACTTATAAATACCAATGTTTTAAAAGGTGAAGGTGTAAGTCTAGGCGTTTGCTTGTCGATAGGCGAGGCGTAAGCCTTTCGTGCAAATTAATTTTATATTAAAAAATTAAAAAATATTTAATACAAACATAAAAATAGTTTAACAAATGTCATCTCACTGTCATATTTTTTAATTTAAGAGATAAATTGCTAATAAAGATTACTTAAGGGTCATGTCTTTATTTTGGATCAGTGGCCCATTAATGAATTGAGATTGGCTCTGGACTTTTTGAATCCACAATTTACAGGAGTTTGGGGGCTTTTTACTAACTATTAACCCAACCAAACCAAGGACAAAAAGGTCCTCACAGATCATATAACTAAAAACCTAGTGTATTTCTTTTCTCTTTGTTCTTCTCATCTTGCTACCGCTTATCTCTCTCTGTTCGTTATTCATTTCTTCGACAGTTGGTTTAACGCTCAAACGGTGTGTTTAGATTTAGGGTTTCAAATTGAAACTTATCTTCTTTTTCTTCTTTTTTATTTGCACAGAAACTACATCTTTTTCGTTTTGGGAGGGGAAAAAAAAAGCACGAAAGGCTTAAGCCTCACACACCGAAGCGTAAAAGGCGTAAGCCTCAACTAGAAGGCGTAAGCCTAGCATACAAAATGTTGTTCGTAACAAGCTTTGAGGCTTTTTTCTTTTAAGGCGCATCAATGCGCGCCCCAATGCGCACCCCAATGCGCACCCACGCACGCCTTTAAAAACACTGATAAATACACACATATAAGGCTTAAGGTAGGAACAAATGTTAAATGAAATTCGGCACATGTTCGTAATGAAAAATTTAAGCTTTATCATAGCATACAGATCGCGAGCTGCTTTTGGTAAGCAAAAGTAGTAAAGCTTTCACACGTGCTTAAGAGCATCTTCAATGATTGTGTAAAAATTGATGTGTATATCCTATGTGTCAAACAATTTTTATACAAAACTTTGAGGTTTAAAGAAGATATGCTCGAATGGAAATTTTATAAACTTTTGTGTAAATTGAAAAGAACCAATAAGATATGAATAAATGTTAAATATTATTTTATACAATATTTTATAATTTTTTTCTTGAAATTATATATATATATATATATATATAATAATAATATAATCACAATAGATTTTGATTTATAGGTCTTAATGAGTAGATTTCAAATATATTATTTCTATTAAATTCATGTTTTGTATTAAAAGTTATTATATTTTAAAGGTATATAAAAAAATTGAAGAGTGAGAAAGCTGACGTGGCATTGTAAATTGAGGATGTATTTTGGAACATCTCCAATAGTTGTATAATTTGGGTTCGTGTAAAATTTACACGTTTTGTAAAAAAAATGGTCTCCAACCTAAGATCTACGAAGCATGAATACGAATACGGGTATCTGATACGATACAACATTGATAAGGGGATACGAAAAATTTAGAAAATACTAGAATACGATGCGGTTATGATACGCTATAAAAGTTAATATGTAATATATTCTTATATATAAAAGTTAGTATTTATACGAAATTTATGAATACTAATGTCGATATTCGTGAAGACGAGTTTAAGAATCAATTATATATTACATGAAATCACTATTTGGATTCAATTAGTTCCAAATATTCAACACATATCGTCAAAAGAATTATCATTTTACATTTCATGTCCACCCCATTATCTCAAAATATAGCAACTAATGTCATCATAAAAATAAAATAAAAAAAATACTCATGACTATCAACCTCAAGTAAGTGAGCATTAATTTATAACTATTTTAAAGGTATTTAGTAGTTCTCCTTTGTGTACATTTTCAATATAGTGAATTAACCTCTGTTTGCTACTCATATAAAATATTATCACGTATGTATGTCTTGTCCTAGACGTATCTGTGGTGTATCCAAGAAGTATCCAAGAAGTATCCAGAAAATAATAAATGCGAAAAATTTCGATATGGATCCTATACATATTTAGGTGTATCGGACAAGTATTAATGCAAGATACATATTAGATACAAATACGGCAACCCTATATAGATTGTTCGTGGTTTAGAGCTTTAAGATTTGTGTAAAATGGTCGTTTAAAATACAAATCCACTTTAAATATCCACATCATCTTTCTTTCTCTCTCTTTATTTTTTTTACAAAATTTTTAAGGGGCAATTGGGCATAAGGGCTCATTCTAATAATAATATAATTATAAAGGACATTTAAAAATTAGACATGTAAATTAAGGATATTGTACAAAAAAGACACTAATACCCCTTCTTTATAACATTTCACGTCTCATTATGACACTAACATCAACCAGAAGGTGCTAAATGCATTTAACACCTTCTGGACATCAATCAAAAGGTGCTAAATGCATTTAGCACCTTCTGGACAGCAATCAAAAGGTGCTAAATGCACTTCAGAAGGTACTAAATGCATTTAGCACCACCCGGACAGCAACCAGAAGGTGCTAAATGCATTTATCACCTTTTGGACAACAACCAGAAGGTGCTAAATGCATTTATCACCTTTTGGACAACAATCAAAAGGTACTAAATACGCTCTAAAAGGTGCTAGATGCATTTAGCACCACCTGAACAGTAAACTTATGATTTTATGGTTATAAATTATAAGATATTCTTTCATTATATGATGATAAAATGTTGCTATGTTCTGCAGTAAATGATATTCAGTGATATTTATACTATGATTAGTATGAAGAATTTGAAAAATGTTTAGTATGCTCTACGTCTGCCACTAAGCATCTTTTCTGGTTTTAATATGCTATGTGACTGCCATTTTATATGGATCTCTCACAACAGAACACTCAGAAAATTTGTGTGAATCTCTCGTATCGGAACACGATTGTTCTACTCTTCAGAACACTTTGTAGGTCAGAAAATACCCTAGAGGGGGGGTGAATAGGGTTTTTAAAACTTAATGGAATTTTTAAAATCAATTTAAAAATGTTTGATGTCTATATCAATCAACCAAACAAAGAACAAAGATAAATTAAATCACAAGAAGTAAATAGCACAAATTAAGAGTTCAAGAGATAGAAAGATTGAACCGATCAAAATCGAAGACTTTTTGTCCACACGGTTCGGCTTGTTAGCCCCTACTCTGCGCTCGGTTAGTACCCCGAGAAATTCCACTAAAACCGATCTCCTTCCGGGTGAAGATCAAACCTCTACAAGTGTATTTTTCTCACACACTCTTACAAGTATTGAAATTCTCTCAATACTCACACAAGAAAAACTCTCTTGCTATCTTAAGAGATAAACCTCTCTTAATGTTTGAAAGAAATGATTTGGTGACTAACACCAATGTACAATAGCTCTATAGTGTATGAAGATTACAACTTAAGCTCACACTAAGAGATATCAAATTTGATCAATAGAATATAGCTCAAAATAAAGATGATTGATCAAAAGCAATGTTCTTGAATCTTTGAAAATGAGTGTAGATGAAGAGAATAGAGTAAGAATGATTCAAGTTAGTTTAAATAAGTCTTAGAAGGTGTATATATAGTCTAAGACATCATATGGCCGTTTGGAGGGAGTTAGTAAGAGTTTGGTGCCAAAAATGGTAAAAAATCAGAACTCCAACGGCTAGTTTTTGGGCCATCAGTCGACTGAGCAGTGCTCCTTAGTCGACTGAGCAAGCCTCAATCGACTGAGCAAGCCTCAGTCGACTGAGCCTCTCTGCTTAGTCGACTGATGGGCTCTGTCCATCAGGCTAAAAATCCAAATTTTGTACTTTTGTAATTTAGCTCTAAAACCACTTTTAATGCTTGAAAAATGTAAAATATAGGTTCCTAAGACACCTATTTTTGTAAGAGCTTCAAATGAGATCATTTACAATTAAAAATGAATTAATTTCAAAAACGGTTTTTCTTTAAAATAGGGTTTTTGAAAGGATTTTAATTCAACCTTTGTTTTGATCAATTTTATGACAAAGAAGTATTCTATGAGCTATTATAATGATCAAACTGAAACCTTTACAAAAGGAAACTAAAGCACTCACTCACATAAACAATAAGGAGTCTTCGAGAGCTTTGTTTGTATTGCTTCGTTTCTTTTCTTCCTTGGCTTCATTGTTCTTCAAAGAGATCTCATGGAAGTTGTGTGAGGTGAGAGACATGGATTGCAATACTTTGTAGATGAATGACCTTGAATCCGGCTTTTCGGTTAAGTCCTCATATGATCAATTTGTTGTGGCTACGACTTAAAACACCAACTAAGTTAAATTACACATGATTAACTTTATTGTTATTATCAAAACAAGATTAGTGACTTTCAAGTCAACAATCTCCCCCTTTTTGATGATGACAATAAATTAATATGTGTTTGCGATTAGGATCATTAGTTGAGTTTTCTAACGGGAAAACTCCCCCTCAAACTATGCATAAAAAAATATAATAAGCATGCATAACAACAATTCAAACTATTGCAAGATTATAATAGAAACTTAAAACTTTAACTAAGGTCAAATAAAATACTAGAGTTAAACCATAAAAAAAAACCAAACATAGTACTAAAGTTCATAGAGCAACCAATAATAAAACTTAGAAGTTTTAGAAAAGCATAATAAGCATACTAGAGTGTATACCAAACACTTATTATTTTCTCCCCCTTTGTCATGATCAAAAAGAGGAGAAGAGAAGGAGATCACTCGTCGGGACCTTCTTGTGGCCATTGACCCCATCCTTGATTCCCATTCCACGGGTTCCACGGAGGAAAGACATAGTCGGGGTGGTAGTGGAGGAATGCTGCTTCATGTGCTCGTTGCCTCTCCTCAATGCGGTTGAACCTATTATCCATGGTCACCGAGAGATGTTGAATGGCTTGCAAGATAGCTACATTTGGATGTGGCGTGTGAATGGTTTGTTGAGAGCTAGTGGGAGCTTGAGTGGAAGGTCCTTGAGGTGGCATGTCTTGCTCCATAGGTTCGGTTTGAGCCAAGTTCTCATCATCATCACTATCACCATCCTCGTCAATGTCAAGAGGATCATTTGAAAGCCATTCTCCGTTCTCAATGTGATATCCCATTTGGCGAATAGTCTTAGTACTATAGGTCTCATCGGATGTAGGAACAATGATTTCCGTCTCATCTTCGAGGTGAATGTCATAGAATTGAAATAGTCGAGTGAGTGCCATAGCATAGACCAATCCTTGTTTCTTATGATTGGTGATACCAAGAAGATGGTTGAACATGAGATCGACAAAGTCGAGCTTGTGTCCCATAGCAATTGCCCATACCAAGAAAACGTCCAAGGCATTGAGGGAAGCCCTACTACCTCATCTTGGAACAATGGAATACCCGATTATGGAATGGATAAGGCGGTTTTGCAAAGTAAGCATAGAGGCTTTGATTTTAAGTCTCGCACCACTGTTTTGATATCGATGGCGGCGCTTAAGAATGGTAGATAAAGCCGCGGATTTCTCAAAACTAAAGAGATTCCCAAAGTTTGACGGTACGTCAGTCACATTCTCGGTTGGAAAACCAAAAATTCGACTAAGATCCATCTTAGTGAAGCTAATCATTCGTCCATTTATTAAAGTGTTAAGACGCAGTTTGTTCGGACGACCGGAATCAAGTGCCGGGTGATGAAGGTTAGCATAAAACAATCTAACTAGTCGGGGATAGACATTCTCACGAATTGTGAGGAAGTTAATAATCCATTGTCTACGAAAAAGAGCAGTAATGTTAAGACCATATGAAGAGAAAAGCTCTATGTTGAATTGTTTACCTTCAACAATAGTACGAATGGCATAGTCAGAGTTGAAATCGGCCTGAACTTCTTCGGAGATGAACAATGGTGGTAGTGGAACTTGTGTAGGAGCGGGCGAAGATGTACCCACTTGCGGTACAGACTTGCGAGGGCGACAGGAGCGAGGTGCTTGAGACATATCTAAATAGATTGAGATAAGGAAATAGATTTAAGAAAAATTAGGGTTTTGAAAAGAAGTTTGAAATTTTTGGGTTTTAAACCTTGATTGGATAATGAAAAGAGTAGTAAATATGATATATAGATGAATTGAGATGGGTTGATAGAGGAAATTTGGTGCAAAGTAGTGTTTTGGTTGAAGAGAAATCAATGGAGGCTGGGGTTAGGGTTGAGAAGAAATAAGATGGGTTTGATGGATTTGATATGAAATAGGTGTGATTTGTAAAAGATTTGATGTAGAATGGTGAAGATTTATGGTTTAGAATGAGTTTAGGTGATGATTCTAAAGATTTAGGAGGGTTTGTGAAGGTTTGTGCTGTGTATGGAGAAGGGAGGCTCGAAAGTGATAGAGTGAGAAGTGAACAAAACAGGGGAAAAACAGGGGAAAAAGTGATAGCTCTCAGCCAAGCATCAGTCGACTGATGAAGGCCCTTCAGTCGACTGAGTGTCATGCCTTAGTCGACTGAGTGAGTCTGTCCAGCCCAGATTTGCTCAGTTTTGCTCCAAAACGATTTTGCTTGGTATTCCATCATTGATTAGCATACTATAGCTACAAAATTACTTGTTAATTGTCACAATAACATGTAAAATTAATTCAAGACAAATACAACACTAGAATTATAAAACAATATGGTACAATTAATGTAAAAGATGCGTGCTCAAGAATAAGCACTTTTTATCCTTTTTATGAACTTTTTGGAATAAACTAGATGTCACAAGCTCTAGTCATACCGAGTTCACGTCGAATAGTGCAAAAGCGATCATCGGAAAGTGGTTTAGTGAAAATATCCGCAAATTGCGATTCGGTGCCAACGAATTCAATATCAACATCACCTTTTTGCACATGATCACGAATAAAATGATATCTTATCTCAATGTGCTTAGTACGTGAATGTTGTATAGGGTTCTTGGTCAAGCTAATAGCACTTGTGTTGTTACACTTAATGGGAATGTGGCTAAGACTTAATCCGAAGTCTTCTAGTTGTTGTTTAATGTATAAAGTTTGAGCACAACAACTTCCGGCAGCCACATATTCGGCTTCGGCCGTTGAAAGGGCCACCGAGTTTTGTTTCTTGCTTGACCAAGATACTAGTGCGTGTCCTAGGAAATGACAAGTGCCACTAGTGTTTTTCCTATCGATTTTGCAACCGGCAAAATCCGCATCGGAATAACTAATCAAGTCAAATGAGTTCTCTCTTGGGTACCACAAACCCAAGGAGCTAGTACCGGAAAGATAACGAAAAATTCGTTTTACAGCAAGTAAATGTGACTCTTTAGGATTCGCTTGGAATCGTGCACAAAGACATACACTAAACATAATATCCGGCCTAGAGGCCGTCAAATATAATAAACTACCGATCATACCTCGATATTTCTTGATGTCGACACTTTTACCTGTTTCGTCTTTGTCAAGCTTCAAGGTAGAACTCATTGGAGTGCTCATTGATTTTGCACCTTCCATGTCGAATTTCTTCAAGAGCTCCTTTATGTAATTTTCTTGATAGATGAATATGCCTTCTTTGCATTGCTTCACTTGTAATCCAAGGAAGTAATTCATTTCTCCCATCATGCTCATTTCGAATTCCTTTTGCATACATGTGGAAAAGTCCTTACAAAGATTTTCGTTAGTAGAACCAAATATAATATTATCAACATAGATTTGTACTAGTAGCATGTCATTGTCATGATTTTTAATAAATAAGGTAGTATCAATTTTCCCTCTAACAAAACCATTGTTAATCAAAAATGAGCTAAGTCTATCATACCATGCTCTAGGTGCTTGTTTTAAACCATATAATGCTTTCAATAATTTAAACACATAATCCGGATAAACATGATTTTCAAAACCGGGAGGTTGTTTCACATAAACTTCCTCTTCAATAAAACCATTTAAGAAAGCACTTTTCACATCCATTTGATATAATTTGAAATTCTTAAAACATGAATAAGCAAGTAGCATGCGAATAGCTTCTAGACGTGCAACGGGTGCATATGTTTCTTCATAATCAATGCCCTCCTCTTGATTGTATCCTTGGGCAACAAGTCTAGCTTTATTTCTAACGATTACACCGCTTTCATCCTTTTTGTTACGAAATACCCATTTAGTACCTATAATGGTTTGATCACTAGGTTTGGGAACAAGTGTCCACACTTTGTTTCTCTCAAATTGATTGAGCTCCTCTTGCATAGCCATCATCAAAGATTCATCTTGTTCGGCTTCAATAATGTTTTTAAGCTCATATTGAGAAACAAATGCCACATTATTGCATACATTTCTTAAGGAAGATCTAGTCATAACTTTACTAGATGGCTCTCCAAGAATTTGATTAATAGGGTGGTTGGACACAAATTTCCAACTCCTAGGCAAATCATTCGAGTCTTGCTCGGTTTTGTTTTCTAACTCCTTAGGAGGAGCTTGAGCATTCGATGGTTCTTCCTTAGATGTATCATTAACTAGAATATCCGAAAACTTTTAGATAATTTCAACATCATCATCGGAATGTACTTTGGGTGAGAAAGGATTTGACTTATCAAATACAACATGCATAGACTCTTGGACTACCAAACTTTTCTTGTTATAAACTCTATATGCTTTACTATTAGTGGCATACCCAAGAAAAATTCCTTCATCGGATTTAGCATCCAATTTACCCAAGTGATCACGATCATTCAAAATAAAACATTTGCAACCAAAAACCTTAAAATATGCAATATTTGGTTTCTTGTCATTCCATATTTCATAAGGTGTCTTATCTAGCTTTTTACGAATGATAGTACGATTAATCACATAGCATGCGGTGTTTACGGCTTCCGCCCACAAATATTCCGGTAAAGAATGTTCATTTAGCATAGTCTTAGACATCTCTTGAAGAGATCTATTTTTCCTCTCAACAACACCATTTTGTTGAGGAGTTCTAGGTGCCGGAAAATTATGATCAATACCATGCTCATCACAAAAGTTCTCAATATCAACATTGTCAAATTCTCTACCTCTATCACTCTGAACATGCACAATAGACACGCCTTTTTCATTTTGAACTTTTTTACAAAATTTAGCAAAGACATGTGGAGTTTCACTTTTGTGGGTTAGAAAGAACACCCAAGTGAGTCTAGTGTAATCATCAACAATAACAAGAGTGTACAATTTGCCACCTAGACTAGCAACCGAAATAAGACCAAACAAATCAAGATGCAACATATCAAGTGGTCTAGATGTAGTAATATCCCTTTTAGACTTGAAAGAAGATTTGTGTTGTTTACCAAGTTGACATGCATCACAAATTTTATCCTTAACAAATTTGGTTTTAGGCAATCCTTTAACAAGCTCTTTCTTAGACAAAGCATGAATTAAATCCATATTAGCATGTCCTAGTCTCCTATGCCACAACCAAGATACATCATTTATAGCGGATAAGCATTTAACATCTTGTTGAGATAAATCATCAAGCTCAAGAGTATACATATTGTTAGTTCTATATGCAACAAGTAGAATGAAATCATCACTAACATTCTTAACAATGCAACGATCGGATTTAAAAATAACTTCATAGCCCTTATCACATAATTGACCAATTCTAAGTAAATTATGCTTCAAACCATCAACTAATAGAACATTATCAATGCAAGTAGAATGCTTATCAACCTTACCTATACCGATGATTTTGCCCTTGGCGTTGTCCCCGAAAGTCACATTCCCTCCTCGCTTGGGAATTAGACTTAAGAAGTTGTTCTTGTCTCCCGTCATGTGTTTTGAGCAACCACTATCCAAGAACCACTTGGTTTTGCTACCCTTGGCTTTTAAGCATACCTACACCATGACTTTAAGTAACTTCTCCTTTGGTACCCAAAATGTGTTGGGTCCCTTTGGGTTAGCAAACATAATGGTTCCTTTTGTAACCCAAGCAAGCTTCCTCTTAGGGAAACTTTCATTTCGATAGAAACAATGATCCACATAATGAGTGTTTCTACCACAATATGAACAAAGATGAGTGGGATCATGAGGTGTGTATGTTTTGAAAAAGTTTTTGTAATCCGTTTGGTTGTCAATTTGGTTATAACCCAAACCGGCTTTGTCAAATACACATCTTTGCATTCCTAATAGTTTATCCAAATTGTCCTTTCCATTGGTGAATTTGGCTAAGCTATTAGTTAGATCATCCACTTGATCTTTCAATTTGATGTTTTCTACTACAAGTCTGTTTGGAATTTCCTTTTCTTTTCCTTTCTTCAAAGTTTTGATTTCATTTTTCAAAACTATGTTTTCTTTTTCAAACGTTTCACACTTGTTAGAAACTATCAAATTTTCCTTTTTGAGGCTTGCATATCCTTTAGATAAATTTTCAAATTTGCTATGCAATTCCTCAAACATTTCATATAACTCATCATAATCATTTTCATCATGAGCATCATCATTCATAGAAATATTATCATCACTAAATGAGTCATAAATAGAGTCTACCTCATCGTCTCTTGCCATGAGGCAAAGATTTGCCGTCTCCTCGTCGCTAGAGTCAGCATCGGACTCACCCTCTTCGGAATCACTCCAAGTTCCCTTGAGGGCATGCCTTACTTGCTTGAAGGCTTTATCTCTTTTATCTCTTCTCTCCTTTCTTCTAACTGGACAATTGGTTTTGAAATGTCCCGGTTCATGACAATGGAAACATTTCTTGACTTATTCGTTTTCAACTTTTGGTTGAATTGATCGATCATTGTTCCTCTTTGATGAAGAACCAAAGTTGTTCCCTTTTTCTTGAAACTTCTTCTTCTTGGCTAGAAATTTCATGAAGTTTCTAGAGAGGAGAGCCATGTCATCGTCAAAGCCCATTATCCCTTCATCATCCTCTTGTTGATTTGCCTTGAGAGCAAGAGTCTTCTTGGCTTTTGAATCAACTTCTTCTTTTCTCTCCAATTCCTTCTCGTGGGTTTTAAGTGAACCCAAGAGTTCATCCATGCTTAATTTCTTGAGATTCTTGGCTTCTTGAATAGCCGTTACTTTGGGTCTCCACTTCTTGGGAAGAGTTCTAAGAATCTTTCGAATTTTGTCTTCATTTGAATAAACCTTTCCAAGGAGATCTAAAGCATTAGTAATAATGGAGAACCTACTATACATAGAAGCAAGTGATTCATTAGGCTCCATTTTGAAAAGCTCATAATCATGAACAAGCATATCAATATTGTCATCCTTGACTTGTGAGGTTCCCTCATGAGCAACCTCTAATTTGTCCCATATTTCTTTTGCGGTTTTACAACTAGAAATTTTGTTGTATTCATCCATAGTTAATGCACAATGTAGAGAGTTTAAGGCTTTAGCATTAAATTGGATTTTCTTAATGTCATTTTCATCATAATCGGAAATTGATTTAGGAGTGACATTACCCCTTTCATCGGTTTTGGTAATCTCATAGGGTCCAATGAGTGTAACCCTCCATTGTTCAAAATCACTAGCTTGAAGAAAAGTACACATGCGATTTTTCCAATAGCTATAATTTTTGCCATCAAATAGAGGTGGCCTAGTGGTTGAAGAACCTTCGTTAAGCCCGGTTCCTTGATAGATAGACATGATCGTAAACTCTAAGATTATAAAATCAAAATAAGAGTACAACCTCTGATACCAATTGTAGGTCGGAAAATACCCTAAAGGGGGGCTGAATAGGGTTTTTAAAACTTAATGGAATTTTTAAAATCAATTTAAAAATGTTTGATGTCTATATCAATCAACCAAACAAAGAACAAAGATAAATTAAATCACAAGAAGCAAATAACACAAATTAAGAGTTCAAGAGATAGAAAGATTGAACCGATCAAAATCGAAGACTTTTTATCCACACGGTTCGGCTTGTTAGCCCTTACTCCGCGCTCGGTTAGTACCCCAAGAAATTCCACTAAAACCGATCTCCTTCCGGGTGAAGATCAAACCTCTACAAGTGTATTTTTCTCACACACTCTTACAAGTATTGAAATTCTCTCAATACTCACACAAGAAAAACTCTCTTGCTATCTTAAGAGATAAACCTCTCTTAATGTTTGAAAGAAATGATTTGGTGACTAACACCAATGTACAATAGCTCTATAGTGTATGAAGATTACAACTTAAGCTCACACTAAGAGATATCAAATTTGATCAATAGAATATAGCTCAAAATAAAGATGATTGATCAAAAGCAATGTTCTTGAATCTTTGAAAATGAGTGTAGATGAAGAGAATAGAGTAAGAATGATTCAAGTTAGTTTAAATAAGTCTTAGAAGGTGTATATATAGTCGTCTAAGACATCATATGGCCGTTTAATGGGAGTTGGTAAGAGTTTGGTGCCAAAAATGGTAAAAAATCAGAATTCCAACGGCTAGTTTTTGGGCCATCAGTCGACTGAGCAGTGCTCCTTAGTCGACTGAGCAAGCCTCAGTCGACTGAGCCTCTCTGCTTAGTCGACTGATGGGCTCTGTCCATCAGGCTAAAAATTCAAATTTTGTACTTTTGTAATTTAGCTCTAAAACCACTTTTAATGCTTGGAAAATGTAAAATATAGGTTCCTAAGACACCTATTTTTGTAAGAGCTTCAAATGAGATCATTTACAATTAAAAATGAATTAATTTCAAAAACGGTTTTTCTTTAAAAGAGGGTTTTTGAAAGGATTTTAATTCAACCTTTGTTTTGATCAATCTTATGACAAAGAAGTATTCTATGAGCTATTATAATGATCAAACTGAAACCTTCACAAAAGGAAACTAAAGCACTCACTCACATAAACAATAAGGAGTCTTCGAGAGTTTTGTTTATATTGCTTCGTTTCTTTTCTTCCTTGGCTTCATTGTTCTTCAAAGAGATCTCATGGAAGTTGTGTGAGGTGAGAGACATGGATTGCAATACTTTGTAGATGAATGACCTTGAATCCAGATTTTCGGTTAAGTCCTCATATGATCAATTTGTTGTGGCTACGACTTAAAACACCAACTAAGTTAAATTACACATGATTAACTTTATTGTTATTATCAAAACAAGATTAGTGACTTTCAAGTCAACACACTTGTATAATTCTTTTGTACCAACAAGGAGTATAATCCCATACAAGGACAAGTGTTTGAGCACTAGGCTTTTGAGGCAAGGGTGCCGTGTTTATGCCTGATAAATGCTCGCAAATTGTGGTCAAGTATGCGATTATGAACTTAGTTGTGTATAGAAGGTTGTCGAAGATCTTAGATCTATAAGTTCTATCATTTACAATTCTGGACAAAGTAATCTTTTCATTATTATGTTATGAAAGCATCTCTTATCTTTTATATACCCTATTTTCATAAGTTTCCTGTTGTTTAAAAATGTTTTCAAAATCTAAGTCTATGTCGGCGTCTTCTTCTAAAACGTTAACTCTGTCAGAGTCTTTTAGGTCTAGTAGTTCGCGTCATGATAATAGTAAGATCGAGTCATTGTTTGAAATTACCCATCTCCCTGTAGAAACTCAAATTCCTTAAACCAATCTTCCTATTACCAATCCGTATCATGTTTTTCAAAAATCGTCTTCCCAATCTTTCACTAGAAGAGTTAGGCATCTAGTCTTTTCTGAGCAGTCAAAACTTCCAGCAAAAGAGTTTGTCCATTGTACAAAGTTTGATTCCCCGTTTGTTAAGTCTGGTCATGATGAGCAGTTCTTTACTGTTCCTTTCTCTCATAATATCCCCCGTATGGCCTTAGCACAAGGTTATACCCATATGCACTTTGGAGCAATTCGTTTTGCTGTTACTTTCCATGGTAGAAAAGGATTGTCAGCAGTTGTTCGACTTGCCCTGATTGATTCCCGTCTCATAGATTACCAACAAGCGATTCTTGGTAATGTTCAAGCCACGTTAAATGCAGGAACGGTGTTCTTTACACTATATCCTAATTTTAACATCCTTCTAAGTGACAAGTATGCTTGCGATGCCCTCAAGATTCAAGTCCAGATTACTGGTGTCTCTATGGTACCAGGAACTTCAGCGGCAACGATTCACCAATAAATGGTTTACCGAGTACAGAATCATTCTTATGATTTGTGTATTCCTGGATCATCTACTTCTGAAGCGTTGATGCTTACCATTGACTCAAATTCATCCCATACGGCCACTTATGTTCCCAGGCAGCTTACTCGTCCTGAATTAATCAAGTTGTTACCAGAAGTTTAGGTTACTTCTTATGAGAAACTCCATGAACAAGCCAATACAGAGTCTCTCCAACAGACGAATCCAACTTACCTTCGTCGGCCAGATAAGAAGATTGAAATGCGGTTCAACAACAAGACAACCTTTGTTTCACCAGATCGAAATCCATTCCAAACTGAGCTTCATATGATGGAGCCCATTGTAAAGTTACCTTCAGATCCGATACTGAAGAATGAGCCTATGGCTATTCTTTCGTTTGATATACAAGGCACTCCGATCTACCAAGCTAAAGACAGCAAATGTCATATATGGTATGCTGTTTGCTACTGTGATGCATATGAAGAGCTGGCTTATGAAGCAGATCTTGATCCCCAAGAACTGAAGCGGTATAGAAAGAAAAAGTCTGGCAAAACCCTCTCTTCTCAGGAACTCCTCCAACAACGGTTTGATGCAGGTGATAAAACCGTAGGACTTTTTGGAGAACCCAACGGAAAGTTTGACTATTTTGTCACTTACGGTGATGCCCCACTTCCAACTCCAGAACCTAAAATTATCCCATGTCAACCTCCACCTTCTCCACCAGAAAAACCTCAACCACCCCCTCAGCGTCTTACCCCATACGCCCAACGAGCCCTCAAAGCTTTGGGTCATCCTTATAAACAATACCCCTCCACTCCCAAACCTTCCCCCCCAGATCAACCTCAACCTATTTCTTGTTACATGATGACTCCTGAAGATGACTTGTACTCATTTCCTCCTTCAGAAGATTTTGATAATCTTAATGAACGTACAAGTCATAGATGGAAAATCCCTGATCCTACCACCATTGGTTCAGATGGCAAGATGAAAAAGGTTACAGCAGCTGAAGCAGCTCTCAATTGGCAAGCTGAAAATGCAATAGCTCAAAACAAGGTTCTTTTCCAGATTGTGCAAACGACAAAGCGATTAGATGCTCGAGTTTCGTCTATTTCCAATATGGATGAAGCTATAGCAGATCTCCGAATGCGAATCAAAACCCTGAATGAGCAGATGCGTTATGTAGTGTCAACAGTTCATGATTTTGCCGCTACTGCCAATTTTTTTGCTGATAAAAAAAGAGAAAAGAAAGCACTTCAAGCACAATTAGAATCCATTGAAAGAAGTGAATATGCAAAATATGCTGCTATGTATGAGAAACCTTTACCTACTTCATTGTTTCCCCAGCAGGACTTTGATTCGTCATCTTTGTTCTACCCAAGTGAGTCACCACCTTCTTTTTCTCCCAGTGAATATTCATTGTTTGGAACTGAAAAGTCTTCCAGTCTTAATTTATGGGACGGACCACCAAAGAGAAGATTACCACCCTAGTCACAATCTCCTCCCAACCGTCCTCAAAGACCAAACTATCCCCGATTCCGTGGTCCTTCACCACCACCTCCTATACCATACATTGATACCTTTGGTGCAATGAAAAAGGTAGTTCCCACAGCTAGAGAAGCCAGATGATTGACCATTAGAGAACCAATTTCTGAGTCAATTCCAACCCCAATCCAATCTTCAAAAACCTCCCCATCTTCTCAGCCTGAAGCCTATTCTAAGCCTACTGATGCTACCGATGTTATCTAAGGAGCCTCTACCAAGCCCATGGATATGTTTCCACTTGAAATCCATGAAAACCAACCAGCTAACCAAATAGCCAAAGCATTATATTAAACAAAAGAGACTCTCATAGAGAAGGCTCTATACAAGCTCACACTTGCTTACACCCTCGAATGTTTAAAACAAACAAAGCTCGCTCCTTTTATAGGGGAAGGGCAGAGCAACATGACTCAATAATAGAGGACAGCTATTCGGACATAATGATAAAAGCATAAAGCAGATTCCTTACAAAGAAAAAGTAAACAGCGACATAAAGCAAAAGTTTACAATGACATAAAGGAAAAGCATCTAAATAATACACAACTTTCGTCACATCAAACTTTAACAAAGCGGGATACGAGTTCGAGGGCGGCTGACTCATCTGCCGACAGTGAGTTGAAACCGAGTTGAACATTAATCAGTCTCATTTCCATCAGTATCAAAGTCATAGTGATTATTAGGGGAGAGATAAGGTGGTCCATCGTCATCATTGCTGGTGTTTGCAAGGTCATCCAATTCTGCGGCAAATTCTGGAGGATCTTCAGCTTCTTCATCTCCAGAGCTCATTCCAACAAAGGCTTCTGATTCCGAACTTATTTTTCCATAATCCCATTTATGATGTTGAGCATAAATATACAAGCATTCGAACAAGGGATAACAATTAAGATCATTTAGGTCTGAATTATGCCATGGGTCATCATTAAATTTGACGTAGTCTGGGACTTCATCATAATTTACATGATTTAATGCACATATGTTTTGGAGGAAGATGACATAATTAAGATTATACGATTCTTTAATTGATTTGGAGAGATTTATGGGAAACCACTCAACAATTTGAGCATTCGAACCATCTGAATGTGGAGTTCTCATAGGGCCATGAAACTGGATGAGACAATAAAGATGATGGTGAGTCTGTAACTCATTCATCCATTGATCTAAAGATTTAAACCATTTAAGAAATGTGATAAAATTATAGGTACTAGGAGCACCATATAATTCAGAGTAAATGGCCTGAATCTCAGGATCAGAAGTAGCAACGCGAATGTACTGTAACAAGATTGGGGCATTAAAGATAAAGCCAACAGTGTAGGCTTTAGTCAAATACCAGAGGAAAACCAGGGCAATCATAGGAACACGATGAGGGTGATGAATATGGAACAGGGAACAAAAGGGATACTTGGGGTGAAGACGGAGTCCTCAAAAAACAAGTCCATGTTTCTCAAGAAGGATTTCTAGAAACTTGATAACAAGCTCTTTATCACGCAGTTTGAGTGTATGGGTAAGGACAATGTTTTGAATCTCTGTGGGTAGATAAGGGATAGCTTGTAAGGGCTCAAGAAGAGGTTTGAAATCAGAGAACTGAAAGGGCTGAAAATGGGTTTTAGAAGGAAGTTCTATAGAAGGAGAGGGGTTTGGCTTTGATGGAGGATTTGAGGAACTAGCTTGATCAGAATTCATATTTGGAGAAGGTATTTGGGTAAGTGGATAGATACAAGGTAGGCTGTGTGGAAAATACGGGAGTGGATTGTTGAATTTAAACGGCTTGCAAAAAGGTTCTTTAGTTGTGGGGGCGATGTGGGATACATGGCTAGTGCTAGTACTCTAGTTTGGCTGAGAGAAGAAATCAGCGATTATATTATCTTTTCCTTTTACATGTTTAACTTCATAATCCCATTGAGAGAACCATTCAGACCAACGTAAAAGTTGCGAATTTGGGATTTGCTTCTGCTTGAATTGAATCATTGCTGGAAAAGATGACATATCCATTTCTATTTTGAAATGGTGGTCAATGAGGTGGAACTGGAACTTTTCAATGCTGCGGCGTACTGCAAGGATTTCTATAAAGGTAGAATGATAGTGCAATTCTCCTTGTTTAAACTTTTCGGATTTGTAACCACACGGTGTTCGAATTCCATTTTCTTCTTTAAGGAGGATGGCTGCCTAATACTCATTACTGGCATCAGTCCGGAGTAATATTCTTTGTCATGTGGAGGGAATCTTCAGCATTGGCAATTTAGATGTAAGAGACTTCAACTTCTTGACTGCTTGAGTCTGAACATTTGACCATGGAGGTGGAGACTTCTTCAATAACGCTGAAAGAGGAGCTGTGAATGTGGCAACCTTGGGGATAAACTATGACATGTAATTAACTAATCCTAAAAACTGCTGGATTTAGGTCTTTGTGGTTAATTTATCAGGAAACTTGAGTAAGTCCTTGGAGATGTGCTCTTGGAGTTGAAACTTGCCATTCTTTATTTTCATACCAAGAAAATCGATTTCTGAAACACTAATTACCATTTTCTTTTCAGAGAGCATAATACCAAGTGGTGCTAAATGCATTTAGCACCGCTTGAATAACAACCAAAAGGTGCTAAAATGATTTTAGCACCATTACAAAACATAGAATAACAAAATTGATGAGATCAACATCCACTCTATTTATATATATGTATATATATATATGGATCGACGTAGGGTTTGTAAAAAAAAAGTTACGATCAGAATTTTTTTTAATATCCTACTGGGCTGTCGAAATTGGTCGATTTCGATAACAAAACGACCTCTGATCGTTTTGATTTAAGCAATGATATAGTAACTATGTCTTCTGAACAACATATTCGAAAATCAACTACATCGAACGGTTCAATCAAAAGTTATATCTGTTTTATGATTACCTCTACAGAAAAAAAGAAGAAGAAAATGAGAACGGTGCTCCGATCCTCTCGGCGAAACGATCGGAAAGTCAAGTGGTGGTGGTGGTGGAGGAGCAGGTGAGATCGTTGGTCGGAGCTAAGGTTGGTCTATTGATTTTAGAGAGAGAGAGAGCAATGTATTTGATTTTAAAGAGAAGAGAGAAGAAATTAGAACTGAAGAGAGAGATATTTGTTATTTTTAACATTAACTTGAACTAATTAGGGGTATATTTGTCCATCAACATTTATCATTTTCATTAAAATAAATTAATATTATGAAAAATGTCCTTATTATAAAACCAAATTATGAAATTGGTACTACTTTTCTTTATTAAACATGAGTCCGTCCTTAGAGTTATAAAACATTACGGAGCGAGACCCTATAACCCATTATCTCAATTTTTAAAGTGATATAACTAAAAATCTAAAAATTAATTTTTAATATAATTTATATATTTGAAATCTACTCATCAAAAATTACAAAATAAGATCCATTATGACTATTAAATTATGTATAAATTTTGTTTCATACAAAATTATTGAATATTATATATAATGATACATTCCAATTGTGTGATTTTCATTGATCCATTTAAATTTTACACATGAGTACCATTGGAGTATAAAATGAATATGTGTATAATTTATGTGTAAAACTCTCTTACACTTCGGATTTTACACAAAAATTATACATAACCATTGGAGATGTTCTTACACTTTTATTTTACACAAAACTCATTTTTAAAAGATTGTTGGAGATAAAAAAATTTATAAGTTGTGTAAATTTTACACAACATAAAATTATACACTACTCCTCAAGATGCTCTAAGGTTTTCTAAAACTATGTTTTGTGCAAAATTTGCACATTTTGTAGAAAAAAATAATGTCCCAACTGATGTGTAAAAGTGGGATTTATGTAAAATGAATGTGTAAAATACGAGAAAATATTCAATACAACAAATATAACGCTACATGTTATCACAATCTAATTAGATTGCAGAAAAGTGTGCATTTCTCTCTCACCAATCACACGAGTCATTGATTTTTTTGTAATTTGATTGGATATGTGATAACATGTGGCATTACAATCGTTGTATTGAATATTTTCTCGTAAAATACACCCTTAGTTTACACCAACACGTCATCTTTCTCTCTCCTCAATTGTTTTATATAATTTTAAAATGTAATAACTTTTAATATAAAATATAGATTTTAACAAAAATTATATATTTGAAATTTACTCATAAGAGCTACAAAACAAGATGCATTGTGAGTATAAAATTACGTGCTAAAATTTTTAAGAGAAAAATATGAAATATTACATAAAATAATATTAACATGCGTTTATATCTCATTGGTTCTTTCAAAATTTGATAAGTATTACAAAATGTACCATTGGAGCATTTTGTTTAGACTTCAAAATTTTGTGTAAAAAAATGGTTGACACATAAGATTTACACCTTAATTTTTATACAACGATTGGAAATGCTCTAAGATACTTAATTTTTTTATTTTAGTTTTGTTCCTATCATTAACTTAATTTTGACAAAAATAATTTTAGGATAAAATACACTAAACTTTCTTTGAACTATTGCATTTTTTCACTTTACCCCTTAATTTATAAAAGCTGATTGTAATCCCCCTCAACTATTTACCTTTATCACTTAACTCCAAAAATGACATATTTGTTCCGGTACAATAAAGTTTAAAATTAAAAATCTTAGTTAAAGTGGGTTTGTGTTTTAAGATGTATATTTATCAAATACAGTTTTCTTCTCTCAACGACTATCCTTAAGTTAATTAACTTAAGGACCGTCCATTTTGAGAGGTAAGTGGATGAATTTTTTCATGAAACTTGGTGAACATGATCTCTATAATGAATAGATCATTTCCATCAAATTTTATCAAAAAATTCAACTTGAAAATGGGTTAATTAAATATCTAAAATTTCAACATACATGAATGGGCATATATTTCAATTTTTTGGTTAACCCATTTTGTGGTTGAGGTTTTTTTTTTGTATGTGTGCGTGAAATTGAGTGGAGATGATCTACGCGTTGTACATATAATCTCCACCTAGTTTTATGATTTTTTTTTATTTTTTTATCCTTTCAAAATGGACCGTCCTTAAGAGAAGGGGCATACGTATATATGTAAACAAGTGAATGCAATTATATATATATCTAGAGAGAGAGAGTGAGGTACTTGTCAGGGTGGGTGGGTCTCTATAGGTACAAGGCGGGTTGTGGTCGGGTTGGGGGTTGGGGGGGGGGGGGGGCGTGGGTGGGTGGGGAAGTATGGAGGGGAGGGAGTTGGGTGATGATGGTGATGGAGTAATGGAGCCTTGGTGGGTCGGGAAAGGGGTAGAGCATTGTTTATGTTTTTTTTTTTACTCTTTCTGTTTTTGCTTCTTTTTAATTTTTAAATTATATACAAGGGCATTTGTGTTGATTTAGGGGTAAGTGATAATAACTAATAATTTATCAGATAGAGGTTGATTTGTTGATTGTGAAAAACTTTTACATGTATGTATATTTTGGGAGGTGGTTTCCTATGGTAACTTTCATTTTTCTCATATTTGGGAAATTTTTTAGGGGGAAATGCCCTTCCATCATGATTTTCCTCAATATATGGAAATAAGTTTGAGGGTATAAAAGTCATTTTAAATTAAAACTATAAGAAACAAATTTTAGCAGTCATTTGGGCATCCTTATCTTTTTTTTTTGGTTACAGAAGGAAAGCAAAAAACAGAAAAATAGGAAACTAATCTCCTCTCGGGTATGCAACACCTTGTATATCCGCTTTCAAAAGCTGCACAAGCTCATTAGAGGGCACCAACACCCTCATGTATTGTTCTTCTTGCATTTTACCCAACTTTGACATATAGTCCGCACATTTGTTTTCTTCATGACGAACATGTTTGATCTCCAAACGCTGCGCCTCTTTCAGATTTTTGCAGTCTTGAATCAACGTTTTTTCCGGGTGAATACCATAAGCTTCCTTGTTGATAAGATTCACGGCCACAAGAGAGTCTGTTTCAATTGTAGCCTCAAGCCAAGCTCTTTTGTTAGCTAATTTCATAGCTCCGATGAAAACGACTTGTCAATTGTCATGGTTACATGAATTTATAAAGGCTTCTACATTCTAATGAGAGAAAGTAAAACGAGTCTCAAATTTGCAATAATTTCTTGGGGTCATCTTATCAATTAAAAATAAAATTTTATAAGCAAATAGGACTTTTATAAAATGAAAGGAAAATAAAAATACTTGATTTGGAAAAGATAAATAAAAATACTTGATTTGGTAAGAAATTGAAAAATAAGTTAAAAGTATGTGATAAGATGCCCCTTATTTCATACTCATTTTATGAGTATATGTCCTACAACCTTCATAAATTTTTATGGAAAATTTTTCTTCCTTAATTACTAAAGAAAATTTTTTCATGAAAAAAGTCACAAAGTAAGAAGACATATTAAAAAGACATGTATTTTTAGCGGGTACAATCACCACATGTCTCAACTTATTTTTCAACTTCTCACAAAAATCAACAAAAGACATGTATTCTTAGCGGGGACAATCACCACATGTCTCAATTTATTTTTCAACTTCTCACAAAAATTAGCTATTTTTGTTTTTTTTTCCATCTTGTTATCAAACGAAGTCTAAGCTTTTGAAAACAATTTACTATCAGTACTTAGTTTGAATTCAAAAAACTTAGTACTAATTTTAACACGGACATTGCTTTTTTCTCTTTTTTTAGTACCCACTTTTCCTCTCTTAATAAATTTTAAAATTAAAATATTAGTAAAATTTCCATTTTAAAAATTCTTTCTGCGCACAGCCAATTATGTATTTAGTAAATAAATTTTTCTTAGTAGTAATTAAGTCCTCGTTAGCACAAATTTTTGCTGTCTGTCATTGATTTTAAATGAGAAACTTCTCGCTATTAATCGGAAAATATTAGAGTATTTCCAAGAATAATATATATTTAGATTTTGTGTAAAATATATAAAGCTTATAAAATATCTTATCTCTAGAAGTCTTCTTTTAAATATGGGGTGATATTAACATCCCTCTAATGTGCCACAAATACCCCACTTGTCATTAACACTCTATTCGCCCTACTTTTTTTTTTCGTCACTAATACCCCATCGCTAAATAATTAACTCTAATGATTTATTTAATTAAATAATTAATACTTAATAAACATACTTTTGGAAAAAAAAATCAAAAGAAAACAAACCCACACAATCTCCTTCTTCGTCTTCAACAATCTCATTTGTCCCTTCCATTTCCTTCTTTAACAATCTCTTACATTCTCCTCTCCTTCCATCTCAAGTTCCCAATACATCAAATAATCTCTGAGTTCATAGTTATATATGTAAAAGGTGCATGTAAGGCGAGTAAACATTCACCCCATCTTATGAATATATAGCAACTTGGTTTATGTAGGCCGAATGAAGTTTTATAAAAAAATAATTAACATACTCGACTATTTGTTTGAATGGAATGCCATTTACTTATTGGGGAGGCCATTGATTGGAGAAGCTACAGTTCTCTGTCTAGCGTATCAATTTTCATAAATCATTGGTTTATACTTAGGACAACGTTGGAGGCGGGGGATATTCAGATTCCATCATGATTTTAGTGATGATAGAGATAGAATATTTGGCGAGCTCAATTAAATGAGAGACAAAGGTTTTTGTCGATCCAGATCGAAAAGGAAGCTCCTTCACTGTCACCTCTTCTTCCTCCTAGTGAGTAGTAGTCCCTCTCTTGGCTTTGTTTGTCTTGCGTTTAATTTAGTGATGTAATGGTGTTTAATGGAAATTGCATGCAAGATTTTGTTTTTGTATGACATCTGCAGATCTGCTGAGTTAATTGCATTTATTTGTGTAGCTAATGAGTTCACAAAAAGTAATTAATTGCATTTACTTTGGATTTGTAGTTTGATACGAATTTAATGAAATAAAGTACTTTGTTTGGGAAGTGATCACTTTCTCATTTGAGAACTTATGCAAGAGATGAAGATTTTAGGACTGTGTTGGCAATACAAGCATGTCATTCTATGTTTCAGGAATTAAATAGTCTATCATTTTGAGAAAAGATCCTTTAGTTTCTAGTAACTAATTCTTTCTTCTCATTAGATTGATCTTTCTCTCATTTTTGTGAAATATGTTTTATGCTAAGATGAGTAACTTAGTAAAGCATTTCTTTTTTTTTCCATATAAACTGTCACCTGATTTAATTTGAATTGCTTCCCAAGTATAAATGTTTTCATCTGAAATCAGTAGTTTTTTCATTGGACGGTATTTTCACATTCCAGGACATTTTACAATAAAAAAGGTCGATTGTATGTTTTTTGTCTTTTTATTTCTTAAAAGAATTGCTCTGATGGATAAGTCAAGCACATACATCTATGTTGGTTAGTTCATTAATCTTCTGTACATGTATAATGTGCTATTTCCTGATATTCATAAGTACTTCCATTTCTACATATATCTAATTTCCAATTAGAGGGGAGAGTAGAAAACAATATAATGTAATCATGTTTACCGCCTAAACTTCTTCATTTTGTTAAATGCTGCGATCCTGAATTTGACTCTTTGACATGATATAATCTATTTCTATATTCATCATATATGTAAGTCTGCATCAGTTTACATAATTTATATTCCTTTAGGGGCCAGAGTCATAGAATTCAAAACTTACCATTCCTATCAGATCGAACACATTCTTATTTCATCTGCGAGATCCTGAAAATGATTTATATCTGTATAGACAGTGAAAAGTTCAGAACAGTATCATTATTTTCATCCCAAATGGCAGCCCTGGATTCCATGGTTTCAGTTGCTAGTAACACTTTTATTCCCTCTTATGTTGGGAATATGGCAAAACTTGTGGGAGGTCACCGCAGGTACAATGATCAATTTCACAAGGGATTTTCTCCCTCTTTTATCTAAAAGGAAAAATGAACCGAAATGTATATATATATATATATATATATATTTGTGTGTGTATAACATATGAATTTGAAGAATTTGCTGATTAGATCCAATGATACAGGTATCTTGGTTTTAAAAAAGACCGTACAACTAGATCGGAAAAGGCTTGTAGAGCTAATTGACATATATGAGAACAAAACACTTTTGTGGGATGAGTTTTCAGTAGTGTGCGGGTGACACATGAGGGAAGAATGCTGAGTTACTCGGTCAGATGTACTGTGGTGAAGATACCATGGGGATTTGGTTCAAGAAAATGATTCAAATGACACGCCTGAAAGTGTTATTACGCGTGCCATCTAAAGAAGCAGTCGCGGTGGTGATGTTCATAGCTGAGAAATGAGCCTTGTAAGAATAGGCGGAAACAAAATTTGTAAGTTCCTCCACATTTCATCTAAATTAAGAGGGTGTTTATTCATTATGTTTATACGTTTATTTGCTCTTTTTCTCTACTATTTGATGTGTACACGCGAGCGTTGTTATAGGATTCCACAGCCTATAATGTTATTCATCAGAATGTAGCACAGCACCCATCAGTTTCTATTGTAATTCAAAAGGTGATGATATACAAAATCAAATGATTTGATGGTGTTGAATAAATTGACCTCAGAATGTGTTTCCTTGATAAACAGGTGGTGCTCTCTATCCTAATTTTTGTTCTGCATCTCAAGACATTTTTTTATTAAGATCCAACCCCTTCCAAAAAAAAGAAATAAAAAAAAACTTCTCATCCGGCAATTCCCCGGCGAGTGCTCTGGCAACCTCTGTTTCTTACTTGGGCTATTGAGTTGTAATTGCAGAGTGCCGCTTTTGTCCTTTATGCCTCTCTTGCTCTTTATATCATCTGGATTAGTCTTCCGACTTTTAGATCTGACATCTATTTACCAAAGGCTACCGGATCCTAGTAGATATACAATATTACCACCAGTGGCGGAGTCGGATTTCTAGTAAGGAGGCCAAACGCTAGAATCACAACAAGATTTTTTTGCATATACTATATTTAGATCAAAATCAAAATATCATATTAAAACATTTAACGTTCAACACATCAAAAATTAAAATGACATATATTTAGTTATAACATTCCCCTTTGAGGAGCTACTACACTGCTGGTAGCTACTATCGAAAAAAAAAATGAAGGCTGTGTTTCAAAAGAAAAAAGAAAAAGGAACAATAGTAAGAAGAAGAAATGGGAGAAACGGACGGAGGAGGCGGCAATTGCCACTTTGCCTGCTTTCCTTTCTAATTTCTATGTTATAAGAGCATAACCTAATCAATATTGCAATGTTTGATCCTAAACTTATACTCATATTTATACAAAGGGTCCTTCACCTAGAAACTTTACGTAACATAACTTACCTAATATATATTACATCGCCGCGCCCTCAACTTGTACATCTAATCGAACGCTGGGCCCTTACTAAAAAAACTCAATTCGTTTACACAATGGCCTCTACTTTTTCCCTTCTTGCACATAAGCCCCTATACTCTCTAAATATTTTTGAAAAGTCTAAGTAGGGCCATGGCCCCACCTGGACCCAACGTGCCTCCGCCCCTGAATACCATTACACCTAGTGAAACAAACACAAAGAAAAACACCAAAACAGAGAAGAAACCACACTTGAAAACCTTAACACGACATAATCACACGAATCATATTTAAAACTTTAAAATTTTAACGCAAATATAACATCACTAAGAATAATAATTTATACTACTCAAATAGAAAATGTAATTAATTACGAGAAATTATAATGACATTTTACGGTTTTTCATAATTTGGAAGTATTGTGACACTTCCTCTTTGCCAATATTATTAAAAATTTATTGTTTAATGTATATTACTAAACATTCATTTATAAATTTATCTTTCATTCGGTTGCATAGCGCACTCTTAATGATATTTATTGCTGGAGCTTGGAGAGAGATGTCTGTGAGTGAGATTGTGGTTAGTGAGAGAATGAGGAAAGAAAACTTGAGAGCTGGCATTTTTTTTTGAACGACAGAGCCACGAAGGTGAGAAAAAAATGGCTTTATTTTGTTTTAATTAAAACTTTACGGGTGTGTTTGATTGGCAACATTTTTTATGAAAAATGAGTATTTTCCATTTGATTTGACAACTTAAGGTGTTTGATTGGCTTTTTTTTTAGGCAATTCAATTCCCATTTTGGCTCACACATGTGCATTTTCAAGGCAATTGAGGAAAATGTTTTCTTTGGGGGAGGTGGTTTTTTGTTTTCCATGCTTGGGCACGATTCACGAGACAAGGTTTTTACCATTTTCTACATTAAAAATGTCATAACTTAAAATATAAAATTCAAAATAATATAAAAATTTAATATTTAAAATATACTAATCAAGATCAATTAAACGAGATTCATCATGACTATATAATTATGTAAAAAAAAATACTAATAATTTTTTCTACATTAAAAATGCCATAATACAACCAATATTTTTCGGGTAGAAAATTAAGGCAATCAAACACACTACACTATACTACATTTTTCATGCAACTTAATTCTAGGCAATTCAATTGCCAGTAACTTATGTTCTTTCCATGCAAATTCTACGCTTGCAATCAAACACACCCTAAGGCCTCGTTTGGTTCACGGATTTTAGTACTCGGGAAAGGAAAGTCATTCATTTCCTTTGTTTGGTAAGCACAAATTCCGGAAACACTTTCTCGAGAGAGGGAAAAGTAGGGGGTAAAATCATTCCTCCCAAAACACATGGGATTGATTTTCCCATGTGATTTTTAAGCATTTATTACACAAATTTTAGGCAATAATACTCTTACCTAAATACTTTCTATGGTTTACCAAACACAAGAAAGGAAATTTGATAGGAAATTTACTTTCCCACTTCCATGGGAAAGATAGGGGAACTAATTTCCTTTCCGTGAACCAAACGAGGCCTAAGAGTTTTTAATTATCTCTCCAAGTTTTGCCCCTTATGTGTTCACTCAAGCATAGGTCCCTGTATATATATATATTCCCAAAACTACCCAAACAATCTTCCTCTCCCCCCCAACCACCACCACCACCACCAAAAAAACCACCAATGTAGCGACGCCCTTGCTAACCTTTGAAACATAAATTTTCGGACCAAAAGCTCAGTGCTCTTATGGTACTTCCTAAACTCCCTCAGAGGCACCGTCCTAGGGCGGAAAATGCACAGTTACCTGCTTCGTGGAGGCGGCCAGAGCTCACTTCCCCCATTTTTTTTATTCTTCTTTGTTTTGACCTTTGTAATATATTTTTATTTAAATTTTCTAATTAAAATAATTTCTAAATTGAAATGGGCAAAAATACCTTAGTTTCGTTCAACTTAACTGAAAAATTAGACAGAAGGGACAAAGTAAAACTTACTAAATAGTTTAAGCCCTTAAATGGAGGGTTTTAAATTTAAGGGACAAAATGAGACTTGGTGAATAGTTTAACTATCATTAGAGTAGTTTATTCTAAAACTTACTCTTGGCCATGGAATATGTTGATCTTTTATGTTTTTCTTAAAATGTATGGAAATGAAATGATAATTCTTAATATGAGATGGAGAGCATGGCCGGCTTGAGGGAAAATGAGGCCCTAAGCGAAATTTAATATTCACAAAAATTGGGGCCCTGTATCATTATCTTTTTCTTCAACAAAATAATCTTAAAATCATAATATTTAATAATTTAAAACCAAAAAACTCTAAAAAATAGAACCAGTCAATTACTAAATTTTTAAAAAAATAAAAATAATTAAGGCAATAATTTGTTGGGATTTATGCTTATGCTACCGAATTTAAAAAAACTAAATCCATCAACCAAATATTGAGTTCGCAAATTATACTTTACGGTACACAAATTTTCTTCTTCCAGATTTAAATGGAGGAAGTTAAATCCAAATTTCATCTCTCAATAGAGAGAGCCAAACTCTTTCTGCCAATTCTTCTTCTGCCTATACTAATTTCATCTCTCTCGGGAGAGAGAGAGAGAGAGACAAATTCTTCTCTTGCCAATTCTTCTTCTTCTCAGCCAATTCTTCTTCTTCTCTTTTCTATATGTTAACCCAAAGGAAAATATCAAGGGAACAAGAAAACCACTTTCCGTATTTTTTGCACAAAGTAGTCAAAGTGAAGCAAGAAACTACTTTGCCATATTTTTAACACAAAAGTGAATCTCACAATAGAGTTGATCGACTTAGGTGGCTCTAAAAAAATAGAACAGTTCTTCTTCTTCTTCTTCTTCTTCTTCTTCTTTGCCATTTTTTTGGCACAAAAGTGAATCTCTCAATAGAGTTGACTTAGGTGGCTCCAAAAAAACAAAGCAGTTCTTCTTCTTCTTTTTGGTGCCCTCCTTTAAAGTGAGGCTCTAGGCATTTGCCTAGTTTGCCTCCCTATCTAGCCCGCTCTGACAAAAAGAATATAAGTAATACGTCTTGTCTCTGTTTTATGAAAAATCAGTGGATGTGAGTATGTAATGAATTGGTAAATAAAATCTCATTACAAGAAAATTTGTCTAACAAAATTTATTTTATCAGTAAAAAAGCTTTCACCCGACGAAATTTATCTTGTAGTTTCTTCTATTGCTCGTCTCCAATTATATGCATAAGATGTCGCTACAAATTATTTTGGAAGGCAAAAGCACTTGAGAGTGGAGGGTGCATTTTGTCGTATCCTATGTATGTATACATATTAATGCATTTTGTACAAAGAGGCCCACAGCATTGATGTCTAAAAAGGAAAGGACAAAGTTGGGGCAGGTATATGAAGCGTTGGATGATGCGAAATTGCCCTCCAAAACGGAGATTAGAAGTAGGGCTGGGACCGGTTCGGTTCTTGTCCTAAATGATAAGAACCGAAACCGAGAACCGAAAATTAAAAACGGTTCGGTTTTTAGCTTTTTTTTTCAAGAACCGAAAGTGGAACCGAACCGGTTCTAACGGTTCGGTTCTTCGGGGAACCGTTGGAACCGTTAGAACCGTTAGAACCATTAATAATCGTAGGAACCGGCCAAAAACGGTTCTAACGGTTCTTCGGGGAACCGTTAGAACCGTTAGAACCGTTAAAACCCTTAAAATTGCTAAAAAATCGGTTTAAAACCCTTAGAACGGTTCCTAACGGTTCCTTTAATTAAATTGACCAAGGAACCGAGAACCGAACCGTTAATAACTATTAGGAACCGAACCGGTAAAAAAGTCCACTTTAATAATAAGAAGAACCGAACCGAACCGGTTTTTTTTCGGTTTTTTCGGTTCGGTTTTCGGTTTTTCGGTTTATTATCCCAGCCCTAATTAGAAGAGTATCTTCGCTCATGTAATTAAAATAATAATTTTAATTAATTTTATTAATATTAAATAAAAATATTGTTTTATTAATATAATTAAATATTAATAATATTTTAATTAATAATTAAATTTATTTTATTTATAATTAAAATTAATGATCTTTTTCAATAATCAAAATAACGGATTCACCAATTTTATTAAGTAAAAAAGAATCTTTTTAAATTTAAATATCTTTCCCTTCATTTATTTGAAATAAAATTTAAATTGATTAATTTTTGATCAATTAATATAATGGACTCCACAAATTTAATTATTGAGAAAAAATAGTCATTGGAAATGGCTACATTGTTAACTTTGATAATTTACTAAATGGATAATCAAAAGTTATTTTTATTATTCAATTTTGGTTATTCTATTGAAATGCTCTAAATAGATAAATTTTGAAAGGAAAGGTAAGGTGATAGAGTTTTGAAATGTCGATGAATGGAAAATTATCACTCAACCATTTTTTTTTTTTGTTTTTTTTTAAAATCACTCAACCGTTAAACCATTATAAAATGCCCGATTCTTATTTTTTGTATTGGGTAATTAGTACTTTTTACTCCTAAAGTTTAAATATTTTCCCACATTTGTCTTGATTTTTTTTTTACCTAGAGGCACACCCAATGTTTGGATCGAGTCCCACACTCGTCCAAAAGTGAATGTCTGCTTAAAAAATTAGACGGAAAAGCCATATGCCGCCCACATGCGCCTCTTTTGAGGGGTATTTTCGGTATTTTTATAGTATTCATCTTCTTCCCCAAACTAACATCAAAATAAACCCTAACTTTCAATTACTCACCAACACCCATTAATTTCTAAATCTTCAAAAGAAAGGATTTCTTTATTTCTCTATTTCTTTCTCTCTTTACTCTATATTTCTCTACAGTAGAGGGGAGGGGTTTTCAGATTTGATTATATTTTGTTTGATTTGATTCTTGTTGATCTATGATTTGGGTGTGTATATATATATATATATAAAGAGAGACAATGGAAGAAAACAACAAATCGATCTTTTTCGGATCAAAGTTTTTTTGAAATGAAATTGGGGGTTTTTTGCCATCATAACCTTAGCTCCAATCTTTGAAACCCAATACGATTCTCCCTCTTCTTCATCATCCTTATGTTCATTTTCTTGCTCATTTGACGCATCAACTTTGTTGGTTTTAAGAGCATCTCCAATGGAATAACCAAAATTGAATAATCAAAATGACTTTTGATTATCCTTTTAGCAAGTTGTTAAAGTTAACAATGTAGCCATCCCCAATGGCTATTTTTTCTCAATAACAAAATTTGTGGGGTCCACTATATTGATTGGACACAAATTAATCAATTTGAATTTTGTTTCAAAAAAAAGGATGGAAAGATGATCTAAATTTGAAAAGATTATCTTTTACCCAATATAATTATTTTGGTTATTGAAGAATGTTGTTAACTTTGATTATAAATGGAGTAGATTTGGTTATTGGTTAAAAGGTTGCTAAAATTTGATTATGTCATTGGGATAGTAATTTTAGCCAACATTGTTAAATTTGATTATAATTGTTATTTTGATTATACCATTGGAGATACTCTTAAAATGGAATTTTGTCTAAATTATATGCAACAATGATGATGTTGATGGGGATGAAAGACAAAGGGGGAAGGTTTAGAAAGAGAATGAGCCGAAATAGTGGAGTTGGTTGGGGTTAGGGAAGATGACTGGAAGTATATATTTATTTATGTATAAATGGTGGAGTTGGGATGAGTTGGTTGGAGTTAGGAAAGATGGCCGGAGTTGGATAAGATGACCAGAATTGGGAAAGATGTGTTTTTAACTTAGAATACCAAAAATATCCCTCAAAAGCGCGTACGAGGGTGGTACATAGCTTTTCCGTTTAAATTTTTAACAAGACATCCACTTTTGGACAAGTGTGGGACGCAATCCATACATTGGGTGTGCCTCTAATTAAAAAAAAGCTTCCGAGACTAGCATGAGAAAAGGGGTAAACTTTATGAGTCAAAAGTGCTAATTACCCTTTTGAATTTGTTGGGAGAAAAACAAAAGCAGTACCATATTAATTAGGTATCTTTATTAGAGCATCCACATGTAAATATAAAATTTACAGTTAAATTTATAAATTTGTAAATAAGTTTTGAGAGAGGATATACTGGGTATATTATAAAAAATAGCCATACGAGAGTGTGCTTCGTCCGTATCAATTTTAAACTCAAAAAAAGAAATGCCTCATACGAGTGAGGTACATTCGTATGAGTCATATAAGTGTGCTTCACTCGTATAAATATTTTTTTTGTTGACTCTTCGTGAGATAGATTGAAAGATGATAATAATAATAAAAAAGTTGTTCCACTTCACTCATACGGGTCTATATGACTCATACGAGTGTGAATTTATTTTTTGGTATGAGTTTATCACAATCGTATGAATCATATGAGTGAAAGAAAGTAGTATGAGTCAAATTTAGGCATATGTCAAGTTTACTCTCTCTCTACTATATACGCCTAAGTTTGCCCATTAACATTCCTCCGAGAAAGGGTATAGTAAATTTATCAATACCAATTTACTATACCCACTATGATCATTCTTAGCATGTATTTATTTTGTTATACTTTATGGAAATATATCCCTATAATGCTTGACAATAAAAAAGTTCAGTAAAAGAAAGCATTTTTTAGGGAAAAAAAATGGGTAGCTCAGCAGCCACAGGTTTTTTTTTGCCAAAGTAAGCCACTTTTTAAACCTAATGGTCAAACTAAGTCACTTTTTAACATATTTACCAAATTAACAAACTTTTAAAAATAGTAATTCGAAATCACTATTTTTCCCTTAAAATAGTGATTCGACCTAAAAATGTGATTCAAAAAATCACTATTTTTTTCTTAAAATAGTGGTTCAAAATAAATATTTTTAAAAATGTTCTAATTTAATAACTATATTAAAAAATAGCTTAGTTTAATTATGAAGTTTAAAAAATTACTTACTTTGGCAAAAAAATCTCCAGGCTCAACTACGGGTAAGAGCAAAGACACATGGGAATTTCATTGAAAGCCAAGCATGGCCAACGTGGATCTGATGAGTCAATAGTGAACTTACCCACTTTTTCTCTTTTGTGAAACAGCCAGAACAAAGGTTGATAATTAAATTGGATTTTTTAATTAAAATAGCAAGCTTGAGAGATATTTATTTTTGTTTTTAAATGTTTAATGAGAGGATTTTAAGCATTAAAGATTTAATATACTGATTTTTTTTAATTATTAAGAGGGTCAACGGTTAATTTTTTTAATGGTTAAACATTCAATGTTAAAATGTATCATTCTCGTTGAATACTTAATATTGAATTTAAATGATTGTATTATATAAATACTTGGGGTCTGTTTGATAATATGGAAAAAGAAAATAAAAATAATTAATTTTTGTGAGAAGTTTGAAAATAAACTGTGAGACATGTAGTGAGATGTCTTTTTCCATGGACAAATTTTCTTTCATGGTTGAGAAAGAAACAAGTTTCACAAAAAATTATGAAGGATGAAAGATATCTACTCATAAAATGAGGATAAAATGGAGAGCAACTTATTACATACCTTAACTTATTTTCCAACTTTTTACCAAATCAAGTGTTTATTTTCCTTTTTTCATGTTGTTATCAAATGGAGCCTAAAATTGAAAAATAAGTTGAAACATGTAGTGACGTGTCTTCTTACTTTGTGACTTTTTCCATTGAGAAATTTTCTTTGGTGGTTGAAGAAGAAAATTTTATAACAAAAAAATTATAAAGGATGGATGATATATACTTATAAAATGAGCATGAAATGGAGAGTATCTTATCACATACCGGTGGTTGAGGAAGAAAATTTTTTAACAAAAAAATTATAAAGGATGGATGATATATACTTATAAAATGAGCATGAAATGGAGAGTATCTTATCACATACCTTAACTTATTTTCAACTTCTTACCAAATCAAGCGTTTTTAATTTTCTTTTTCATGTTATCAAACGGAGCCTAAATATTTAGAGTTTCATTTAAGAAAAAAACCCCCCATCATTTTTATAGCATGAATTTAGCATTTAGCATTAGGGGTATTTTTGGTTTTGACTGGGGTAAAAACTAAGGTACCCCAAACTCAAACCAAATGTAAAATTTCAATTTCAGTTTATAAATCTTCTAAATCCAAACTCAAACCAAACTTTTCGGTTCGGTTTTATTCAGTTTTAACATATGTTTTTTTTTTCTCTAAATCAATTTAACATAAAATATAAATATGTAATACTAATACTAATAGTAATGTAAGATTAATTCATGTTCAAATTAAATTCACAGTTTTCTAAAAACAAGGAGCAAATGTATATAAACCATATTGTCTATTTAGTAACTATTTTATTTGTACAGTCATAAGAATAAAACACATTAAAAATAAAATGATAACTTATCTTGCCATCATGTATGCAATAAAATAATCTTAGCATTATGTAGTTAACTCAATAATAAGGGCACACGTTAATGATTTTTTTTAAGATGATCACAATATGCAATTAAGAAGGAATATATTCTTAAAATGCCATCTTTTTTGTATTATAGTATGCTTAGCGTTTGCCCTTAGCATATGAAGGGTATAAAAACATTATCCCGAGCTCATGACAAACTGGTAAAGTTCGAGTTTATCTTGTGTCCGAGCTCAATACAAATAGGGGAGAGAAGCCTTCTAAGCAGCGACACATGGTAATAACATAGCGAAAGCGTGGCTAGCATGCCCAACTGCTAGTTACCAACAGTCCGGTACATAGCCAACTCTGCCTTTCTCCCCATTTCCCCCCAACGTGGGAAGTGGGACTTATCACCTTATAACACCTAGTTCCTTGCGTCTATAAAAGGAACTAGCCCTAGATATTTTAGATCATTTAATCTTTGTGCATTATGGTAAATAAATTCTTTACCAACTTGTACTAACCATCATCATCAATAAAAAAATCACCATAAAAAGGTGGACGTAAATCAGACTTACTATCCATTGGTCGGGAGAACTATCTTTCACCAAAAATATGAGAGTTATCTTGTTTAATTTATTGCGCTTATTCATAAATAGTGTGTGAGCAACATTTCTCTCCAAAAAGATTTGTTGACCTTACAGTGTATATATTAACACTTTTTCTTTTTCTTTATACGTAATTCAGTTAGGTTTAGTTCAGTTTTGAACTAGTTAGCCCCAAACCCAAACTAAATTATTCGGTTTCGGTTTGGTTTTTTTGTTTTCGGTTTTATTTTGTTTGTTTCAAGATTTTACAGATTAGTTCGGATCGTTTTGGTCCATTTGATCGCTTTCAAATTGGCCTTAACACCCCTATTAAGTATTAAGTAATTAAAGGTTAAAAAATAAAGGCAACCTAAATTACATCATTTAAAATTGCATGCACAAGCCAATTAAAAAGGGAAATCTATGTGAGTTTAACACATGAGCAACATTATTAGCCAATTTAGGAGTGTATGTGATGAGGAAGAATCTGAATTGTGCCAATTAGCATGCCTAAATCTTACGTGGTAGACTACATTAGTGGAAGCAGTGGACCACGTAGTTGACTCAATAAACTTAAAAAAAGCTAAGACATGTCTGCTAGCTCTTTAAATGTGCCTTGATGTTTGCAAGACGATATAAAACATAAGGGTCAACAAGCATCCTGAAGATCTAAAGTAGAGTAGTAGGAGGAGAAAGAAGCCTGGAAAAGTACAGTAAGCCACTGGACAATCATAACATCATTTAGTGTCCTCAAACCACTGTATTTAATGCATCAGATTGAAGATTAGATATATTTAAATGTAAAGTATGGGATTACCAACTATGGCAAGGGTTCTAGTATAGGGGAACCTTGGTTTTATGGGTTAAACCATACTTTTAGCTCCATATAAATAGAGAGTGATAGAGCAGATTAATTGGTGAATCTGCCCCGCCAATCTCATCCTAACACGTGTCCTCTTGCTTCAGCGGCGCATTACCCTCCGGCAAATGGAGCTCGAAAGCCCTGCTCAGGAGCTGATCTTGAGCCGAAGCTCTAGAGAATGAGGGCACTCAGTGTGAAGGATTATCTTATGGAAGCGGATTATGGAGCTCGGAGGACATAGCTTTTCCAGTGCGCTCTGAGCTCCCTGGTTAACCACTGTGTTAGGGAGAGGCACAGACGGTATGGGCCACTGCTACCAGCTTTGCCAAGCGCCACAGAGCCTCTCTCAATGGCATCAAATGTATACTTACTACATTTAATGCGCCGGAATCCATGGGGAGGCAAAGTCAGAGTTGATGGGAGTGAGGGCAAGCCTTAGACCTGCTCCACAGAGCTCCCCCCCCCCCCACATGTCTCCTCTGTCTCATATATATAGAATAAGCATTTACTTCTCTCAACAATTAAGAATCGCAAAGAACAAAAAAAATATAGCATTAAAGTAAAAATAGTGAGCAACTGAAAAATATAAAGAGAGATATAGAGATAGAACTACAAAGCACACAATATAGCTCATAGTATAGGGAATTTAGAACTTGTGTAGCTCAAATATACTCATGTTGTAATCCTACGGGGACAGAATAGCCAGAGAGAACTTTGCGAGCTTGTAAACACCAATTCAGTTGTCATAATACAAAGCAATCCAAGTTCCTAGCTCTATCCCACAGAAGAAGACTAACCCATATCTTCATATAAGGCGAACCTCCTCTATATATCTTTGACTCTCTTAGCTCGTTGCATTTATTATCTTAATCATTTGAACTAATTATTTGACTGTTTGGTCTAAACTACCATCATCTAGTTTTGCACACTAATAGTTTAGCTCGTTGCATTTAAAACCTCAAAATATAAAATTCACTTTTGAGCTTTTTATTCATGCCAAAACAATCGTTCTTTATTTAAAGAACAAATTCAGATTACAAAGTACGTGTGATTCGTAAATGGAATTGAAGAACGGTGCGATACTGTAGCGAGTTATTCGTTGGAAACCTGTTTTTACGATTCCAATAGGAGAGATTGCGCAGAAGGTAGAGACTTTTGCAGACGGTTTATGCAATTTAAGTTATGTAAGTCTGTACGATTTGCTATTAATCGAGTCTGTAAGCTTTTGTGCATATAGTGAATTGTTGAAGATTAGTCCTACACTATAAAGATACATCGTTAATTTTGATATTTACCTATTTGTTTAATTGCTTTATTAATTACTGTATGCTAGAAAATATTAAACAGATTTTACATAATTAAAATTCATAGACTTTTAATTTATTTTTTTTGATTCAATTACAATTGAATTTTGAAAATCCTGTCATCAAATAACAAACTTAGGGTTAATTAATTTGTTCCCACACTCGCACGCTCTAACTTTTAAGAGTATTTTCTCCTTCTAAGCGGGACTGGCAAAAACGAGATGAAATGAAGGATAATTTTTTATAAAACAATCACTCAAGAGCATATAATAACTCCACTTGCAAGAAATAATACAACCATGTATTCATTGTCTCGTAAGAAATTACTTATTCTTAAAATAAGGATAGTATAAAATAGTTGAGTGAATTTATTTTAGAGGGTAAACACTTCTAACACTATTTATATATACAAAGGTCTTTCTGAGTTTAGGGATGGCAAAAGGTCGGGTCTGGAGCGGGTTTGGCCAAACCTAAACCAACCCGTTTATAAACCCACCCAACCCGAACCCGGCCCAACTCAGTGGTGGTTTTATTTTTAAAAACTCGAACCTGCCTCGAGTGGTTTATGCATAAACCCAAATCTGACCCGCCTTGCCTCGTGGTAATTATACTATATTATAAGGGTATTTAAGAAAAAAATTACTATATTCGGAGTAGGGTGAGTCAAACGGACTAATTTTGTACAAACCCAAAGCTAAACCAAACACACGCCGGGTTTTATTGTGATCCTTAATCTGAGCTCATAACTCATTCAATATGAGTGGAGTAAGACCCTTCGACGAACCAGCTATATAATTCTTGTGTTGTTTTCCTCTTTTATTCAAACACTTTGCCAGGTCACACATCGATAACTAACTCATCGCACACATAAACCATTTCCTACTTAAAAATAGAGGCGAAACTGTGCAGGGGCAGGGGGGCATTTTAAAATTTTTTTTTTGGGGACTTATGTGTAGAAAAATAAACTTGAGGGGACTTAACTATAAAATACAAAAACTTAAGGAACAATTTGTAAATATTAAACCTAATTAATTTAAAAGGTGCCGCTACTCATTTCTCTTCTTCTTTTGCCTGCGGCTACTTCAGTACTTTCACCATTCACTATTTCTATTTCTTCACACACCTCTTAAACCTTTCTTTATCTACATCGTTTTTTCACCACCACCGTTCACCAATACTTCCAAAATATAAAAAACCGTAGAATGTTATTGTAATTTATCATAATTGTTTATATTTGTTATTTAAATTGTATGAACTTTTATTATTAATAGTATTATGTTTGCGTTCAAATTTTATGGTTTTAAATATGATTTAGTATGTTTTGATTTTCGATCAAATTTCGCTCCCTGTTAGTCAATTTTTTAACTTCGCCTTAAAATAAGTTAAACGAGATTTACACACTATCACTACGCAATACACAAAAGTCTAGGACGATGAAGTTCCACTTTAATCTTAATAATCAAATTCTCTTCCTTTACAAGAGGTCTCGTAAATTGATTACCCTGGCAAACTATCACAAAGGAATTTGAGTGAGCGAGTTTTCTATCACATTGGCAAAACCTAAAAGAATCTCACAACTATCCATTCATATGCGTCCATCTGTGTACCTACCTGCATGTTGAAATGTTGTGGCGTGAGGTACGAAGTCCTTTCTTAATAAATATAAACAGGGACCGAATGACAGTGTTACTGTCTTTTTTTTTTTTTTTTTTGAATGAATGAATGAATGAATGAATGAAAGCCCAACTAAATATAAGGCTATCTTCGGTCGTATTTTGAATGGATATGATACACTTGTCCTTGTTTGGTAGATTTTCGATGCAATCCACATACAAATTTGAGACTTATCCTTTTTGACAGACTTATTTGTGGTATGGTAACAACTAAAATAATAATAAAAAAAAGTAGAGTTTGTAAAAAACAATAATAAATTCCTTAACAAACTAGTTATAAAGGGTGTTTTTAAATAGATTGTACTAAAAATAATTGAAATTCACTTTTATCAAGTTTTCTCAAATTTTGTAAACTCGTACCATTTTGAAAGTTATTTGTTTAAGATATTAAATCCAAATACTGCATAAATGTTATCTGGACAAATTTATCATTATTCACTTATTTTATATTAAAAAAATAACTATATTTAAAAGGATAAGAGTAAAAGAGATATTTTATCTTTTTGAAAATTAAGAGTTGAGATTTAAGACAAATCTACCTATTATTTTTAAGAGACAAAATAAATGTTCACATATAAATTTTTAAACCAATTAAACAAAATTAAAAACTTTTTAAGTATGAATGGACGAATATTCATACTCAATAGATTCAATCAAAAAAACTCCAAATCCATCCACTCCCCTTTTAATTAATTATTTTCTTTACATCCCTTCAATCTAAACAGTTTGTAAAGTAGACCCTACACTCATAGATTTGTTTTTAAAATTTGTGCATGTTAATTTCATTAGTATTATTAATATTATTGTTAGTAAATATTTTATGTTAATCAGATCTCTAGCTACAAAATGAATTTTACAAGTAATAGTAATATATATATATATATATATATATATATTCTTAAATTTATCGTAGAAAATTTCCAGGATTTTCTTTTTATCAATCACTAAAAAAAGGAAAATTATTATTACAATTTTTGGTTTTTCATGAACACAAAATTTTAAATTGGCCATTGCTCCACTTCAATCATAGTGACTGCGTAAACAAGAAAACTAAAAATAAAAACAGGGGTCAGCTAAAGCGTAAAAATTAGAGGGAGAAGAAAAAAGGTGATGCGTGCTGTTGAACCAACACATACACGCACTACAAGCGAGGATTAATTGAGGTGTGCAAAAATTAGCATAGACATATTGTGATTGAACCAAAAAAAATTGTAACTTTATGAAAAAATGGAGTTTAGCCCTTAATTAACACGTCTCGATCGATCGGCACCCACCCCTTTCTAACCTCCTTTTTGTTAAGATCAACTCCATTCAAAGGCGGATCTAGGAAATTTTACTGCGGGGGACCATAAATTTTCAACAACGTAACATAATTAATATAAAAAATATAAAGATGCATTACAAAATAGAAAAAATATAAAGTTGCACTCTAAAATACATACCTTTCAAAGTTCAATATTGCTAGAATTATGCTCGATATTCTTTTAAGTTTAATGATCTTATAAAAAAAATTATTTAAAACTCTCTGCTCTGCAACTTTGCCAGTGGCGTATGATTTGTTTTGTTGCTTTCTTCTCTCAAACTCTCCGCTGCTCTGCAACTCTGCCCCTCTCTCTACAGGCTCTACTAGTTTTTTTCAATTGGGGGACCATTGATAAACTTAATTGCTTTTATATATATATATTAAAAAAGAATGTTGGGTGGACCATGGCTCCCTTCAATGAACCCATGCATCCGCCGCTGACTCCATTGCTCTCTCATTCTCATATCCTTATAATTCCTACTCCTACTACTACTCCTCCTCCTCCTCCAGTTTTATCTGCGTAATAGAAAGATCGATCAGTATTCAAAAGTTCACTTTCTTTATCAATCAACAAATAACATTATTATATATACCACGTTCATTACCGTTATTTCATTGGCATTTTTACCCATATCAAAAATCAAAGATGAAATTTGGTAAAGAGTTCGCCTCACAAATGGTGCCAGAATGGCAAGAAGCCTACATGGACTATGATTATCTAAAGACCCTTTTGAAAGAAATCCATAATTTCAAACTAAGAACTAAGCCGCAACCACCAACGACCCTCCCCAAAAACCTCAAGAGAAGGCTCACTCTTTACAGAGCTTTCAGTGGCCTTACCCATCACAAATTGAGTCCCGCTCAAGATATTGAAGACCAAGCCATTTTAGTTAACTCTGTTCAAAGAGAAAATGGGGAGATACATGAAACTATGTTTTTAATGGCAGATGATGAAGGAGGAGAGTACGAGCTTGTTTACTTTAGAAAGCTTGATGAAGAGTTCAATAAAGTCGTAAACTTTTATAAAACTAAAGTTGAAGAGGTTGTTAAAGAAGCTAATGTGCTGAATAAGCAAATGGATGCTTTGGTTGCTTTTAGGATCAAAGTTGACGACCCACATGCATGGTTCGATTGCGCTGTTGAGATGACTCGTCTTGCTTCTAATGTTTCTGCTTCAACTGCTGCATTATCGGTTTCCACCCCATCCGGTGCTCGAGCAAGCAGTAAGTGTTTCTATAATCATATATATACACACAAACTGTTTCATTAAATGCATGCTTTTGATATAAGTTTTGATGTATAACACTTGTGTGTGTGTGTGTGTGTGCAGGGAGGGCTAGCATGGATGTAATAGAAGACGATGGGTCAATTAACCAAGGGAAACCAAATGATTCTAGTGATGATGAAGATGTTAAGGAGGTGAAACCTGTGAATCAAAATGCTGTTATCGAAGAAAAAAAGGCCAAGAACTTCAGGAGGAAGAGCAAGAGACCGGCTCCATTGGATATACTTGACCGTATGACAATGAACAACATTGTTGAGACTCCTCGTTCAAGCATCAAAGAGTTCCTCAATATTGTTCCTGATCGGACCGAGTTGAAGTTTAGTAAAGCCAATCTAAAGAAAGTAGAACAAAAACTTAAGAGGGCTTTCGTCGAATTTCACCACAAGCTTAGGCTTCTCAAAAGCTTCAGGTAAGAAATGATATATGACAGTTTCTTATTAGGACCAAAGTTGGGACATGGGTGCCCCGTTTGTTTAGTTTGTACTAGCTAATCTTTTTGTTCATTTCACAGCTTCTTGAACATGACGGCATTTTCAAAGATCATGAAGAAATATGACAAGGTATTAATGGAACTAGGATTTTAGTAATTATAGTGAGGTTTTAAGGCTGCTGTGAAATTTTTCTTTTTAACCTTCAGTTGATATTCTTTTGGTTAATTTTTTTTTTTTTTTTATTTCTGCTCAATTCTTACAGGTCAGTTCAAGAAATGCTTCAAAATCTTACTTGAAAACGGTGGATAATTCCTACCTATGCACATGTGATGAGGTGAGATCGAGACTTAATATATAATATATATATACATATTGTTTTAATTAATATTTTCTTGTATTGAAACTAATTAAGAATGTGATTTGGTTTGCGGGATGGTTAAAGGTTACGAAGCTTATGGAGAGGGTTGAAGCAACATTCATCAATCATTTTGCTAACTCAAATCGCAGTAAAGGGATGAGCATCTTAAGACCAAAACCAAGGCTAGAAAGACATAGAACAACATTTTCCTTGGGTAAGATCTCTAGTATAAATAGGCCTCCATGTTAATCTCCTGTTTTGTTTTCAGTCCTTAATTTGTTCACCCCCAAAAAATTTCAGGGTTCTTTGCTGGCAGTGCAGTAGCACTCTTGCTGGCCCTTATCTTGATTATACGTGCTCGCGATATTTTATCTACTAAAGGCACAGATCAGTATATGACAACTATGTTTCCCCTTTACAGGTAACAATCAAATTAAATACGCAAAATAATTGATAATAAGAAGACAAGGAAGATAAATACAATTTTTTCTGTCATAAACTGTTGGTTACTTTTTGATACAAGATTTTAACTCTTCCCTTTACTAATAATAACATTGCATTAATTCAAACATGAAAATGTCAATATATATAAATGTTAATAAGCTGGCAAGCAAGATAATTATCTCTCTTCTATTCTTTCCTCTATAAGTTTTAAATTCACTCCGCAGCTTGTTCGGGTTCATTGTTTTACACATGATTATGTATGCTGCAAATATATACTACTGGAGGCGGTACCGAGTGAATTACGCATTCATCTTTGGTTTCAAAGAAGGAACTGGGCTAGGCCATCGAGAAGTTCTACTCGTAGGTTTTGCCTTGGCGGTGCTAGCACTAGGCTGTGTGCACGCAAACCTTGACATGGAAATGGACCCAAGAACTGGAGATTACAAAGCGTTCACTGAGCTTCTCCCTCTAGGATTAGTAGTGGTAACAACACTTAAAACTTAGAAAACCAAGAAATATTTAAGTACTCCTTGGGGCTTTTCTCCCTAACCAATGGTGAAGCACCACATATGCCCATCACAGGGGGCTTCACGTAAACCTTGGTTCCCAGGTGGAGCTTCACCATTGATTCAGTACTGCTATACATGGTACTCCTCCAGCACCCAATATTACGTCAACAAAGAAAATAATCTATTAACAATTTCCTTGTTAATTGCAGCTTGTATTTGCCATATTGTTCTGCCCATTCAATGTCATATATCGCTCAAGTCGCTGCTTCTTACTAACTTGTTTGTTCCACTGTATCTGCGCTCCTCTCTACAAGGTAAAGAAAAGTTAATGGTACAAGACTTGAACTGATATGTGAAATAATTAGCTTTAATTACTTATATCTCTCTAATTGTTTCACCTCTGCAGGTGGTTCTACCAGATTTTTTCTTGGCAGACCAACTAACAAGCCAAGTTCAAGCTCTTAGAAACCTCGAGTTCTATGTTTGTTATTACGGTTGGGGAGACTATAAGCGTAGAGAAGACAGCTGTGACACATATCCTGTTTTCAGAACTTTCCTCTTCATTGTAACTGCAATCCCGTATTGGTTGCGCCTTCTTCAGGTAGAATTGACATCTATCATTTTCATGTCCGGTCCCGGTCCAATCTAGTAAGATACTGTCTACTTTATCCAAACTTGCACGGTTTTGATTTTCCTCAAAAGGCCTCTTACTAGAAAGGACTAGTGACAACACATATAGCACAATTCACCTCACCAAGACAATGCGGGAGAAACACCCATAGTATGGAGTCTGCCAGCACATACTGCAGCCCGCCAGTGACACTAGGATCTTCACAATAATCAAGTTGAAAGTAAAAGAATCTTAAATATTAATAAGCAAATGAAATGAAATTGATTTTTGTTGTCAATATTAGTGTCTCAGGCGCTTGTACGAAGAGAAAGACATGATGCAAGGAATGAATGGGTTGAAATACTTCTCAACATTCGTAGCCATTAGTACACGTACGGCTTTCACTCAAAGCAATGCTAATCATTGGAAGATAATAGCGTGGATAGCCTCGGCCATTGCAGTGATCTTTAGCACATATTGGGACCTTGTTTTGGACTGGGGGCTTCTCCAACGAAAATCAAAGAACCGCTGGTTGAGAGACAAGCTCCTTATCCCTCATAAAAGTGTTTATTTCATTGCCATAGTGAGTATGGAAAGCAATAAAGACTAGTATATTTCGAGTATTTTGTTGTTAATTGTCTGAGTAGCTCTAACCAAGACCATTAAATAACCAATATGCAGGTCTTGAATGTAGTGCTGAGATTTGCTTGGCTTCAAACGGTGTTGAACTTTCAAGTTTCATTCTTGCATAGGGAAACTTTAATAGCAATTGTGGCTAGCCTAGAAATCATTCGTCGTGGCATATGGAATTTCTTCAGGTAATTAACTTACTTTTACATCTATACGATATATATATCTGAATCTTCAATTTCGTATTAATAGGACTTTAATTTTTGCAATATCTTTTCCCGAGGGAAAGAAAAAGCAGAGAGTTTATAAAGACAATCTAATTAACAAGATATGTGCTAATTTGGTTGATCAGGTTGGAGAATGAGCACTTGAATAATGTTGGCAAGTACCGTGCATTCAAGTCAGTACCGTTACCTTTCAAATACAATGAAGACGAGAACGAAGATGAGTAGTTAGTTCTGAATTTTAGGTGTGGATTTAGTAATTAGTGTAATATTGTATCATACTGTATATACCGTGTACTGTACCAAAGATTTGGTACGTAAAAATATATTACCACTACCATACCAAATTTTTGGTATACCGAATTTGGTATACCAAAAATTTTGGTATGCATGGTACAATATAGTATGGTATATTGCTAAATAATCAAATTCTTAAAAAAAAAACAATAATTCAACATAACATCATTCCAAGAATTGCTACTTTAATAAAATATAAATTGCATCATTTTGCTCCTAAGTATAATACAATAACTGCAATTTTAATAAGATATAAGTTCATTGTTCAAATTAAGATTTAAATTATATAAGCATTATTTTTCTTTTAACATTTTAAAAGGGGGGAAAATGACAATTAAGAGGGTATCACTACAACAATACGGCTGTTCACCGTTTACCATTTAACTCACTAACATGGCTTAATTTGGATCTTGGGTATTACTTTAGGAATCAAATCAAGTAATTAATTCAAATAAGATAGCCATTTTCATATTCAAACAAATAACATATACTTGAAGAGAAGCGAATAAGTAGAGCTGTGAAAAGTCAAAATAGATGAGAGGAAATGAAGACTATAGTAGTGGACAACGAGAATGGAGAAGAGAGCGAGAGAGAGAGAGAAAGAGTGAGAGAGATGGGTGGCTCCGTGGATAGTAATGGTTACAATACTAAACCTTAAGGTTGCGTTAACGCGCATGATAAGAGGGTGTGATTAGGATAATTTTATCCTATCCCATGTTCGGTATTCATTAGGATTGGATATTCGAGCGAATTATTTATCATTCTAAAGCTTCTTATCCCACTTAAGAGGTGGGACTGTTTTATCATGTTCAGATGGGATCAAATAATCATATCTGACTTTCTAATTTGGCGCGTCACCTAAAGTTACTAAAGACTAAAGATCACTTAAATTATGTAATCTAGACCGTCCGTTGTATCTGTATGTGAAGTTAATTGTGGAATATTTCATATTTTCTATTTCGGTAGTGTTGATACAATTAAGTATGGTATGGTACGGTACCATAGTAGTTCCAATATTTTGGTACGTTACAGTATATCATCAGTATTGATTTTTAGTACCAGTATCGTACCATAATATTTCAGTACGGTACAATATCGATCAGTATTATACTATTTCTAGACTTTGGTACAATTTGGTAATGGTACGGTATGGTATGGTAATTTGGGTGCAAAATGCCACCCCAAGTTCTGATGAAGTTAGGGAAAAAAAATGAGGATTTATTTTTTTGTCTTTACTTCAAATTTTTTGGGGTGGTGAGCAACTAGTTTTAAATGTGAACTTCTAATTCTATTCGAACATAATGAATATTAAAAAAAAACAACAGAAGAAATAATTTTTTGTCACACTTTTCATCTTAGATTGTCATGCTCATTCAAACCCACATATCGCTATTCTCTTCCAACTCAATGCATGTTTCAAGTCTAAATTTGCTCTAAGTAGATCTTAAGCCAAGATAAGTTAGCTAGTTCAAAAATATGGTCAAATCTTTATCCTACAAAAAATGATATAATTAGTTTACAAAGCATATATTAAATAGTAATTGTCTTTGATTAATTGAAACTGAGCTTTAAGGCTATATATTTCAGCTTGTGTTTATTTGAGATTGTCTTGTTGATATTCATCCTTGCGGATGTATGCAGAAGTTGTAGTCAGGCTAAGACGATTGGGCATTCTGAGCAATTCCTCTTTAGCACTTTTATGTCTCGCATCGAGTCCTCTTAAGAAGGCAAAAACCCACTCAAGTTCCTTCTCTTTTTGGTACCATGCAATATATCCTTTTGATTCTTGATCTTATAAGGACATTTCTTATCAATCTCAGCCCATACGTTATTCAGTTTAGTAAAAAAAACACTGATGTAGAGGTCTCCTAATGTCTTCCATATTGCCTTAACAGTTTCACATTATTCTACCATCTATAACACATCATCTGTCATTACTTTGAACAAAATTGAACTCATATATCCATCATTATCTTCCCACTTAGTATAGGCCTCAGCATCATCCTCACTAGGAGCCTTGATTATTCCAGTCACATGCCCCATCTTTTGTATCCCACGGAGAAAAATTGGCAAGATTTTCTTCTAAGTACAAAAATTAGTACCACTGATTTTGGTACGTCCAAAGGAGCCTCCTTTTGAACTTCGAATAGATAACACAAATTTTTGGATCTCACCAGTCTTAAAGCCCTGTGCTTCACTTGCATCACTTATAATGACAATATGCGGCGGGGTTAACTGAATAATAAAAAAAGTGCGGTCAATTTGCAGAAAACTGGAGATTTTGAGGCTAACATGTAAATAACAAAAACTCTGGGGTCAAAATGAAAAAAAAACTTTAACGGCAATGACTAACATCATTAATTTTAACGGTAACAGCTAATGTCATTGGTTGAAGCCATTAAAATTGATAGACAGACTAACATCATGTGGAAATGGACATTGGAAAAAAGGAGACGTGTGTGAGGGAGTTTGGGGAGCCTTTTTGGGATGGTTTTTTGTAGTGTTATGATCGTCTAGGTGACAAAGAGGATGGTACAAAAATTTTGAGGATTTGACTCTTGCAGGTTTAAATTTGGCAATAAAAAACGCGAACACCAACAGTATCTTGCGGTGGAGCGTGAGGGAGCATGGGAAGTTCGATTGTGGTGATTCAGATGCTGAATTGATCGTTTCGAGGAGAGGAATTTTTTGGTATAAGTTTGGTAGAAGTGTGCAAGAAGCTGAAAAAATTGACGAACTAAACCGAACCAGCCCGGACCGGTCCGAACTGCTCAATTTTAGGGTAAAGTGTCCAGTTCTTTATAAAATACAAAACCAAGCTTTATTGGTTCGGTTCATGATTTTTATTAACAAAAAATTGGTTAAAACCAAACCAAACCGGTATTAGTATATAGATGGGTTTTATTAGTTAAGAAAAAGTGCATTATGGTATTGTGGGGTGAGTTGTACCGGAAAAAGAAGCTAATCAAAATATCTCTCATTCTTTCTCTTATTCTCTTACACCCACAATCTTCATATCTAAACAAAACAAAACCTAAGTCCCTTTACCCTTCCTATGGTCGCTGGGCACTTCTGTCACATTCTATGTATCACTACTTGCCGAAGCCGTTTATTAAAAACCTCATATTCGAATAGAGCAGAAGACGAAGGGATGAAGACAAAAGGGCAAAGGCTATTAAAGGTCAGCTCTAAGTATTTATCCATGTAGATTTTGTGTAAATCTTCCGTAAATCTCATTCAAAGTTGAAGTTTTCCTATAAAATGGTGGTAGAATTAGTTGAGATATATTGATTCCTTTCAACTTTTTGCATATGCTTTTGTTAGATTTTTTTTATTTAGCTTACAATTTTTCCATATTTCAAACTAGGCTATATAAATTTGAAACTCAAATCTAAATCTTCTATTAAACCGAAACTAAAACCAATATAAACTGAAGGCCATTGAAACTGGCGGTTGTTGCTAGTGCTTGGTTCTGTTTCGGTCCCAAAATCTTTGAAATTGACAAAGTCAGTTCAGTTGGCCGATCACTCCCGCGGTTCAGTTAATCGAACCGTGCACGGGGTGTTTAGAGGTCAGTTGTGGATGACAGAAGCAACATAAATGTGTGGGATGAATAAACAAAGATGTAAATGGTCGCTTTTGAATGACAAAGTCAATCATAAAATATGAATCCTAACAATGGGATCTATCTTTGATACCAAGTCAAAAAGAATGAATGCTTTTAGAGAGAGAGAATTGAGAGAATGAATTGTTGTATGTTCGTCTCAGCTTTAGAGGGATTTGTATAAGATAATTACACAAAATAATTAAAGTAACTATGCCCTAGTCAACTAAGTAATTAATACAAAAATATTGCACAATATTCTCAACGATCTATGATATTTAGTTCCTAAGATAGACTCATTTTAATAATGACGACATTTAATTGGAAAAAGGTTGTATCTAAAAAAAATAAATTATATTAATTAAAATTCATAATAATTTTGAAAAAAATGATTACTTGTTCACTAATTAAATCCCAAAATAACTACTTGGCTTTCTCGCTAATTTTATACAAGTGATATTTTTTTTTCAATCTTCGTTGTTAAAATATAATGAACACAGATAACAATGAAAATACGATTTTTATAGTACTTTAAATTGCATTTATATATATAGGGAATACAATAGCTTCAAATATTAAGAAATTAAACTATTTTGAATATAATGGTTCAATTGAGTAGATAATAGAAAGTATATAATATAATAATTCAATAAGATATTTGAGAATACTAAAATAAAACTCTCATAACTCATTTTTTACATTTACGTGTTTCTTAATAAAATAGCGTTCAAAATATAGAACTTAATAATTACTTTTCTATGGTTTGGATCTGGTACGGAAACGACAGGTCTTTGCCAATAAATTTTTATTGACAGAATATAGGAAGATAGTTTTAGCAACAATTTGGATACTATGTTGTCTCGTGGGTTTAGGTCCATCCTTTGTCCTTCTAGTGATAGACGGGCTATAAAAGATATAAAAGTATGTTGAGAAAAAAGTAATTTTTTTCCTTAATGATGTTCACAGTGATGAGTTTTGTTACATAGACTTTGCTAAGGAATTGGAAGAAAAACCTAGTGTACAAAGAGGGTAAAATATGGGGTAGTGGTATGATTATATTTTTTTTCATAGAGAGTGATGCCCACTTAATTAACATAAAGGAACATATTAAACCCTTAAACAAACATCTCTACCTTTAATATACTATAACAATTTCTCAATACAAGTTAAAATTTACCTTTTATTTTCAAAATGTTTTAACTTGAAAGTTTGATTTTTTAGATAATTTTAATGTACGACGTCTCACTCTAGTAAATAAATTGTATGCTTGATCAATGATTAAGTTAAAATTAGTGGCTTTATAAAAAATCGTGTTGGGATTCTCTTCAATTGAAATAAAAAAATTTCATGCTTTATAATACGTACGGAGAACAACATAATTATCAAACTATAGTTTGTCGAAACCCTAATATACTTGAGTTTTCTCAAATCGTAAACATGAATAAGATACTACTTGTATATACTTTAATCTAAAATCGTGTGAGCATATAGGATTATAATTATGTCTAGTTCTTAAGATATTAATCTTTAGGAAGCGTACTTAAATTTATGATGATGTTGTAATACCCTGTGTTTATATAAATGTTAATTACGTTGTATTAAGTGAATGTTGTGTGGGAGTTGATTAAGGAATGGTTTTGGTAGCCGATTAACGAAAATTTGATCGTTTAGTGATATTATGGCCAAGGGGGCTGTCTTCAAAGGGTTTCTGGAAATTTTTCGTTCATAATTTAGGGAAACTTCCTCTTAGGAAGTTGTATATCTTTGAATAACCTTTCCGTGGATATAAAGATCACTTCAATCGGAGTCTCGAGCAAAACGTTATGGCCAAAACAAGAACAGTCCAGAGCAGGGCAAATTTACTCGTGAATCGGTATGGAGATTTTGGCATACCGGTTTGGCAGTTAAATTTTGGGAAAATTGTGACCTGCGGATCAATATTAGGTATTTAGCATACCGGTCCGCTAGTTAAGCCTGTGCAGCGACTTAAACTCGTTTTAAAGTCATTTTTGCTCATTTTTCAACCCAACTTCGAGACAAACACCCACACATACCTAAGGGAGGTTCTAGAGGGTTCTAGAGAGTGAAAGAAAGAGATTTCTACACATCAATCCATCCGTATCAAAAATTAAAGCTCCAAATGATTCAAACCTCCTTCTCTTTCATTATTCATTATCTTCAACCTTGGTTACCCTCAATGGGAGCTCAAGTGTGAGCTTTAGTTATGTGAATTAGGGTTTATACTCCATAAATTCAAGGATATTGTTAAGCTAGGAACGTGGTGTCGCGAGGACTTTAGGATTTTACCAAACGAGGATTTGGTTTCCATCTTTCTTTCTTCTTTTGGTCTACAACTTGAGGTAGGGGTTTAAATGTTTTCAAATCCTATCATACGTCTTTATTTATTAAGAAATGAGTGATTATATATATGTGTGTGTGTATGTTTAGTATGAATACCATATTATTTGGAAATCATGAGTTATGTATGTTTGAATTACAAATTCATGATTTGAAGTATGTATGTCATCTAAGCTCGATATTCGCGCATTATTGACTCCAATCGGGGTATTCCTTGGTTTTATGTGTAAAGATTTGTTATAAATGGATTATTGAACAGTGTTGTTTATGTCAAGGATTATGAATGCGTGTTTATCAAAGTTTAGATGGCATATGTTGATTCTAGTTTCATTTGGAGCATGAATTACACGTTATGCAATATTGTTGTGTCAACCCGGCATCTTGATGATCTCATGGCAAGTCTGAAGCATTCTTATGGCATATGACGTGACAATTGTCTTTTGGGAGAATTATATATCATATCCGTGTTGTGGACGGCTTTATATGCTCGTGTGGCATTCTTGAACATGTGATTATCTATCTTCAAGAGTTCTTCATTCATATGTGAATATATTCTCAGTTGTGTTATGTGGTGGGATGTAGCCACGGTTATCTGTATATATGTTTGGCCTTCTATCGGTAAAGGAGAATGAATGTGATTAGTGCTTACCGGGATAAGAAAATAAATAGGGCCTGGTGTTATTGGATTGAAAATCCCTAAACCTCCAGAGGGGCAGCAAGTCATCGGCTGTCTAGAGCCTGCGATAAGAAGTCCAAAAATTTAGACAACGGCAATACACTAATAGTTTGGTTGATGTGACAATGATCTATGTATTTGATATTGTTGGACTGTGGTCCAGTTGTTATTATTTATTGATATTCACCCAAGACGGAGATGCCATATTCTGATTATATGCGAACTATTCTTTTGGGCGGTCAAGCCCACGATTATTGTTATGATTATGATTCGGATCAATTATAACATCTCTTGACAACTCTAGTTACAATCTTGGGCGAGCAAGCTTGTATCATGTTCTATCTCGGCTTCATTAATGTTCTGGTGACTCGACGTGTCGTTTAATATAAGGAAGGTAACTTGCATTTGCATAAGCATGCATTGTTTTATGACATCATGGTTTTTTAACAAATTGGTGATTGGAGTATTGTAGACACCCCGATCCGTGACCCCCGCAAGAACCCTAACGACCTTCGAGAACTATTGTTTTTGGAGTCCGGGACCCATCCGAGCACCCGAAACTACTCCGAAGGTTGGCCAACAATAGTTGGTTTTAGTCTTATGGATTGTCACACGACATATTGGTATGTCGCGCGACAATCACTCTTATGTCGCGCGACAAACCCCTCTGCACCCGACCATCCACTTTCTGACATATCACAGTGTCAGAACCCATCACTTCAGCCGTTTGTCGCGCGACATACAGATATGTCGCGCAACAAACAGGTACAGTGAAACAGATATGTCGCGCGACAAACAGATAAAGTTGGGAAATGTCGCGCGACAATCCTCCCCGAGCAGTATAAATAGGCCAACACCCCTATGGGTTCTGGACGGCAACTTCTCGTCACGGTTTCTACACCAAAACGCCTTATTCTCTATCATATTTTCTAATCTTTAAGCCTTCTCCGAAAGCATCTGCGATAACATTTATTTCCTCAAGAGTCTCGGATCTAATCTTGTCACCTGGAGTGCCACCTTCTAGAGTCAGACCGCTAAAAATATTTCTAAGAGGAAAAGCTAATATTCGCCGGAGGTCTTCTCTGCCGTATTATATTTTCTCTCTCTTATTCTTATATATATCGTCGGGAAGGTAACTAAAGTCTCTTCTAGTAATTAAATAAGATATTTGTATATTAGTTTTATTGTAGACTTGTTTAAAACTCGATTTTTCTAACGGGGTGCTGCCCCGCACCCCGCGACCTGACGCGCTCGAAAAACAGGTTTTCATTAGTTATTTCCAGAAAGCAGTAGAATATCAGTAAAAGCATCCAAGTTTTCCAACATAGAATAAACATATAAGACCACTAGAGACCGAAAGGGCGGAATGAGTGCTTAACACCTTCCCAAACCGTAATATAGTTCCCGAACCCTATAGAATCCTGGTTTCGTAGACAAACGTGTAAAGAAAGGCTTATCTGTAGCCTTCCCTCTTACACAATCATTTTTGTCCGTTTTCTCGTAAAACGTACTGGCGACTCTGAACGAACCCTCTTGCATCTAGAAATAGGATAGAGGGACACCCGATATGAATTATCAACACATAGAAGCAAATGGAACAACGGAATCCTTTCCGATGTTTCAGACGCCCACCAACGGGAACGAGAATCCGGGGGTCGCATTTGTGGATTCTCACAAGTATAAACTATTATGCAATTGTTAACTACGTTTTCGAATACGATATCCCTTGTTTTTTCCCTACTGAGCTGTGAGCTCACCTCGTTTTTATAAAACAATATAGGTATCTGGGAGTCCAATAAAGATAAGGAAACGACGGATCGGGGACGCACTAGAAGGCTTTGATATGATATTCATTTTTGTGCTGTATATATATTCACGAGAACTCACGGCTAGCCCGTAATGTTATATATTGACTTGAACATACTTAGTTTGGTTTTGTATAACGATTATATGCATGTGTAAGAATTATACTATATTTTTTGCACTTTTTGTTTGATTGACACATGACATAAGCATTAGATGTGTGACGCCCCGAATCCCGTTATGAAATTTTCACCTCTGGGATCCGGTTAATCACGGATGCCGTGCACGACGGCGGGTTCAAAATGTAAAAATCACAACTTTTAAAAAAAACTTTTCTTAGATAAAGTGCAATTTGTTTAAAAATCACGTTTCAGAAAATTTCGGCATGTAGAGTTCGTTTCATTAACAAACCAACCTGTAAGGTTTCAAAATATTTTCATACAAGTATAATAACTTTTAGTCCACATTTATAGTCCACTCCACATATAAAACCATTTACACAAGTTTACAATACAAATCGTTTATCATAGTCATAGTTCATTTACAATACAATAAAAGCCAAACAATTATATAACTTAGTCCTTTACCTAAGGAAATCAGAGGCTTCTAAATGGACTCCGCGCTCCTGCCCCAAAGCCTACCTGCAAAACTGTTTAAAAAAGGGATGAGCCAAATTCGGGCTCAGTGGAAACTATATAGTTTTGTATAGAAAGTACATAGAGCAACCACAGGCCTGTGTAAGTTTTATAAAAGGTAATTATCCTACTAGGATAGTTTGAAAACAAAGCTATATGATGCAATTCACAAAACTATACATGTTGAACCCCCGCTAGGATTCCCGTCTTAGTCGTTGAAAGCTATTTCATTCTCTATCCGATCTTATCCTCCCAAGTTCCTAGTTATTAACCGCTTCTATGGGTTTATGTCCTTCTATAAAAAGATATCCTAGGAGTATCTTAATAAATTTCTAATTTCCTACAATTCGTCATGCTTTGGTGGATTTGTTCTATAGTGGGAATCGATATTAGACCTCACGAATCCTGTGCTTATACGGAGAGTCGACAACTAGAGGCCAAGCATTAAACATTTTCTTTTTGTTTATAGTTCATTATGTACTCTATACTTGGCCGACTAATAAGCTTTATCACTAGATCGTTCATTATGATAGTCAAGCGAATCTCTAAGTATATTCCTATCCATTCAATATAATCCAAGAACATTTGCATGTTATCCGCAATATATGTGTATATATATATATATATATATTTAGAATAATCCCTGCATAAAACAATATAAGAAATAACAAGATAAAATCTATCAAGATTATCGTTACACCTGTGTTTGTGTTATATTCGTACCAACCGACCATCAATAGATGATCAATCTAACCTAACCCATACGAAATCACATAACCTAGGGTTTTACACAAAACCCCTAAATTTTAAAGCAACATCTAATGCAACAAATAAAGGTTGAAATTCAAGCTTTAGTATTATTTTTCCCACCTTATATGATGATTTACTACAAGTTTGAAGCTCCAATGGTGGCTGCCATAGCTCCCTCTCCAAGCTCTCAAGCATCAATGGAGGTAGAGGTGTGAAGAAGATGTTGAATAGTAAATGAGGTGGGGATTTTTGTAGTTCAATTCTTGGTTGGAGATGAGAATCCACCAAAACCTTCAAGAAGCTCTTGTGAATTGGTGGTGGAATGAGGAAGAAAATGGAGATGGACGTATATATATAAACTGTTGTTTTAATTCTTCCGGTTACTGATCACGCGCGTCACATTTGGGACCTGCAGCACTAAACTTTGGACGACAATAACTTCTCGCTCGGAATTCCGATTGAAGTGATCTATATGTCCACAAAAATCTTTTTCAAAGCTCTACGAATCCATAAGAGAAAGTTTTCTCAAAGTCTCGACGAATTATCGACAGTAACGCGTTAAAGTCAGCACTACGCACAAAGTTACAAAATGAACAACTATTAGCGATTTGCCTATTTCGCGCTCAGTTTTGACCTAGTGGGAGCCTAAATTTTGCTTTAGCCAAAACACAAAAGTTGTAGATTGCATAAAAATCTATACACTCAAGCAAACGAAAACTCAATCTAGCAAGAAACGAAGATGTATATATGTAAAGTCATCAGCATGTATATTCTGTTTGATTGATATGTGTTGCGAGTATTGTTTGGATTCCTTACAATTATACACCTATTTTAGTTAATCTAAGATAGGTTAGTAACACTCCAGGTCTTAATTAAGGGTGTTATCCCGATAATTAAAGTTGAGGTGTTACAAATAAAGTGCAAAAGCTTTGTAGGTTTATGACCTTCCAATGTCTGAATTTTGGAGTGCTCAATGTGTTTTCTTTCTAAGATGGAGAAAAGAAGTAAAGCGTATAATGATTTGACTTAGGAGCCATAACCATAAGGAGGTGTCTTTATATACTTAAAAGAATCCCATCAATCCTAACATGATTAATAACTAGGTTTTTACACTGCAAAGCTACCCATTAGATACACTAGATAACTCATAATATAATTGGTTAAATTTGTAAGCCATTTCCTAATCTGTGTAGTACGCACCAAGTTTTCAGCAGTTACATAATAATGCTAGTTGCAAGATCTTATAATAAATTTTTTCTAATAGAAATTATGATTAATAACTTAAAAAATAATTAATTTAATTACATAGTTGTAAGAATCTGCAAATGCAACCCCCCGGGTCTCAACCTTTAGTTTGGGAGTCTGAAACATCAGAATAAGTTCTGTTGATTTGCTTTTATATAGTGATAAATCGTATCATGTGTCCCTCTATTATATTCTAGGTGTAGGAGGGTTCGTTCAGAGTCGTCAGTACGTTTTACAAAAAAACGGACAAAATTTTTTGTAAGGAGAAATGCTAAAAATAAGCCTTTATTTACACGTTTATATGCAAAACTAGGATTCTATAGGGGTTCGAAAACTATACTATGGATGGGGAAGGTGTTAAGCACCTGCTTCGCCCTTTATCTCTAGTGGTATTATATATGTTTATTCTATGTTGAAGAACTTTGATGCTTTTA
>JAKCWG010000367.1:0-86863 GCA_021464415.1 Lonicera japonica
TACAAATATATCTTTCATCTATCCAAAGTCAAGCTATTTTATTGATCATTTATATTCATCATTTGAGCTATCTATTTGATCAATCAAGCAAACTCTAGTGTGAGCTTCATATTGTATCTTATACACACTTAGATAGAGTTGTTAATTGGTGTGAGTCACCAAACAATTGTATTAGACCAATTATGAGAGGTAAATCTCATAAGATAGACAAAGAAGGTAAATTCTTGTGAGTGATGAAATTGTGAGAGGTAAATCTCATAGTTAGCAAGAGGATTCTTGTGGGAATATTGTGGTCAAGCAATATTTGTCAAGAGTGTAGTGAGAAGAATTACACTTGTAAAGGTTTGATCTTCACCCGGAAGGAGATCGGTTTTAGTGGAACTTCTCGGGGAACTAACCGAGCGCGGAGTAGGGGTTTCCAAGCCGAACCGTGTGGACAAAAAATCTTGACTTCAATTGGTTCAATCTTTCTTACTCAATCTCTTTATTATTGATTGTTTAAATTGTTTGAGATTGCTTAATTATTGCTCTTGTGCTTGATTGTTTATTTGCTTACATTCCTGATAAATTTGTTTAGTAAATTGTTTTACTTAAACATTTTCGAAAAAGTTTTTAAATTCCGCATTAAGTTTCAAAATCCCTATTCAACCCCCCCTCTAGGTATTTTCCCGACCTACAATTGGTATCAGAGGTTGTACTCTTGTTTTGATTTAACAATCTTAGAGTTTACGATCAGTCTATATATCAAGAAACCGGTCTTTCGAAGGTCTCTCCACCCATAGTCCACCTCTATTTGATGGTAAAAATTATAGCTATTGGAAAAATAGAATGAGTATATTTTTACAATCTAGTGATTTTGAACAATGGAGAGTTGTAGTTGAAGGACCCTATGAAATTACCAAAAAGGATGATAGTGGAAAAATTGTTCCTAAGAAAATGTCCGAGTATGATGAAAATGATATTAAGAAAATTCAATATAATGCTAAAGCCTTAAATGCTTTAAATTGTGCATTAAGCATGGATGAATATACAGCAAATTTCTAGTTGCAAAACGGCTAAAGAAATTTGGGATAAACATGAGGTTACCTACGAAGGAACCACTCAAGTTAAAGACGATAACATAAATATGCTTGTTCATGATTATGATTTATTTAAAATGGAGCCTAATGAATCTCTTGCTTCCATGTATAGTAGATTTTCTATTATTACTAATGATTTAGATCTTCTTGAAAGGTTTATTCTAATGAAGATAAAATAAGAAAAATTCTTAGGATTCTTCCAAAAAATGGCGACCGAAAGTGACGGCGATTCAAGAAGCAAAGAATCTCAAAACACTTAGCATGGACAGCTTTTGGTTCACTTAAAACCCATGAGAAGGAATTGGCGAGAGAAGAAAAAAAGTGATTCAAAAGCCAAAAAGTCACTCGCTCTCAAAGCAACTCAACTAGAAGATGATGAGGAGTTGATGAGGAGTAGGAGATGAGGATATGGCTCTCCTTTCTAGAAAATTCATAAAATTTCTAGCTAAGAAGAAGAAGTTTCAAGGAAAAGGAAATAACTTTGATTCTTCATCAAGAAGGAACAATGACGATCTATTCAACCAAGAGTTGAAAATGAGGAAGAAAAGAAATGCTTCCATTGCCATGAACCGGGACATTTCAAAACAAATTGTCCTTAAAAGGAAAGAAAGAAGAGATAAAAGAGACAAAGCATTTCAAACAAGTGAGACATGCACTTAAAGGCACTTGGAGTGATTCAAGAAGGTGAATCCAATGGCGATTCAAGCGACGAGGAAACGGCAAATCTTTGCCTTATGGCAAGAGATGACGAGGTACATTCTTCTTATGACTCATCTAGTGATGATAATTCCTCTATTAATAATGATATACATGATGAGAATGACTATGAAGAATTATATGATATGTTTGAGGAATTGCATAAAAAATTTAAAAATTTGTCTAAAATGTATGCAAGCCTCAAAAAGGAAAATTTGATTATTTCTAGCAAGTGTGTGAAACTTTGAAAAAGAAAATGTATTTTTGAAAAATGAAAACAAAACCTTGAGAAAGGAAAAGAGAAAGAAACTCCAAACTCACTTGTACTAGAAAATGTCAAATTGAAAGATCAAGTGGATGACTTAACTAATAGTCTAGCCAAGTTCACCAAAGGAAAGGATAACTTGGATAAATTATTAGGAATGCAAATATGTGTTTTTGACAAAGCCGGTTTGGGTTAAACCAAATTTATAACCAAAAGGATACAAACATTTCTTCAAAAATACACACCACATAATCCCACTAATCTTTGCTCATTTTTGGAAGAAATACTCATAGTGCACATTCTTGTTATTACAAAGAAAAGAATTTTCTAAGAACAAACTTGCTTGGATTCCTAAAGGAACCACTATGTATGCTAACCCCAAAGGACCCAACTTATTTGGGTACCAAAAGAGAAGTTGCTTAAGATTTTGGTGTAGGTTTGCCTAAGAGCAAAAGCTAGCAAAATAAAATGGTTATTAGATAGTGGATGCTCGAAATACATGACGAAAAAAAAAAAAAAAAATCTTGAGTCTAACTCCTAAACAAGGAGGCAACGTCACATTTGGAGGCAACGCCAAAGGCAAAATTATTGGTATAGGTAAAGTTGGTAAGAAATCTTCTTATATTAATATTGTTCTACTTGTTGACGGTTTAAAACATAACTTTCTTAGTATTAATCAATTGTATGATAAAAGTTATGAAATTGTTTTAAATCCGAATGTTGCATTGTTTAAAAATATAATGATACTTCTATCTTGTTTATTTCTTATAGATCTAATAACGTATATATTCTTGAACTTGATGATTTGTCTCAACAAGATGTTAAATGTTTATCATGTTGAATGATGTTTCTTGAATATGGATTTAATTCAAAGTTATCTAAAAATGAATTAGTTAAATGGTTGCCCAAAATTAAATTTGTTAAAAATAAAATTTGCGATACTTGTCAACTTAGTAAACAACACAAGTCTGTATTTTACATGTTATTATAAACTAACAATAATTTTGCAGTCTAAAAAATCATTATCTGTTATTCAATGAAAAGAAGGGAAAATAATCGAAGAATCATCAGAATCAAAATTCAAAAACAGCATCGAGACTAGAAGAAGAATTATCAACAAAATTATGCTCCATATCTAATAGAGTTGTCCAATCAGGACTCGATGGCTCGACAACCTACGCAGCAGTACCACTTTGAGAAAATTGCGATGAATAGCCTTCTAAAGCAGCTTGGTAATCTGACATAGTTGGATATACGGACCAGCAACCCACATTAGTTAGAAAAGCACTATGGTCTAAAATATTTCCGGTAGTCGGAAGAATTTCAGGTGCAACATTTTCTGCTAACGATAGGAGCCCTGTAGAACTTATAGGAGGAGCAAAAGAAAAGCTTTGGTTAGCGCTAGAAGACTCTCCTAATCGAGCCTCTATGTTGTGTCACTCGTGATTGCAAAGCCCTAAACGCTGTCACCCGTGATTGTAACCTTGTACCTTTTGTTCAAGAGAAACAATGAGCGCAGTACAACCTTTACTAGGATTCTCGACTCTCGCCTTAGCTTCAAAAGAAATGAAAAGAGAGTCTCAAGATATTGATGTTGAGGAATTTCTTTTAAAATATTTGCAACACTATTTACCCAAAAACGGTGAAGATTGTACGATAATCTTGACGACTAATCACATCCATAAAAAATTTGTGCATATTCACACATGGCTGACATTTCTTGCGTTTATAAGCACAAGCAGCACAAGACGAACCTGTACAACGGAAGGTATTCGCATACTTGTGATTTGCTTTCTCTTACTCATGGGTACCTCCTATAAAAGTAATAAGAAGAAAATGGATCTCGAGGAAGACAACAAGAAAGAGGGGACAAGGCGGCAAGCAATTAAAAGAATCCCGAAAATGAAAAGCTGTCATCCTAAAAGGTCAAAAAACAGCGCTCCCCCGCGTGCATCAAAAGTCCACCGCCCTAGCACAGTCTAGATCCCTCTTTGATGTTGACATAGGCGGAGAAAATGTGCGTAATGTTGATGCTGCGGTAAAAGGTAAGATTTTTTTTGCTGCGGTAAGATTTTTTTTGCTATGGTAAAATTTTTTATACCGACTTTAAATATTGTGGTAAGACTTTTAAATGCTTTATGTCTTTAATATCCTACTGTTTTCTCTTTGCATTATTTATTTCGTTGTTTTGTTGATTTTAACGCATTGAGCCAAAAAAAAAAAAAAAAAACAAAAAAAACAAAAAAAAACAAAATGGCAAAAGATGGAGAGGCATACACAACTTGGCCTCATAGATGAAGCACTCTTGGAGTTACCATTTTCTCTCCGTGGCCTTGATCCCTTTTTGATGTTGCCATAGGGGGAGAAAATGTGTGTTGGTGACAATTAATGTTGGTAAGACCATTAATTGTTTTTTGTCTTTAATATTGACAATTGTTTTCTTTTGAAACCTTATTTGAGATCAAAATTCTTTTATTAATTTTAAAACTATCTCAAATATTTGTAATGCTTTTAATAATCTTTTATTTTATCTATGCATAAATTGATGGGGAGCATATTTCAATTACTCATATGCTATTTATGCTTGTTATTGAAAACACACATTAATTTATTGTCATCATCAAAAAGGGGGAGATTGTTGACCATGAAGGTCTTAATCTTATTTTGATAATAACAATAAATTAATCATGTGTAATTTAACATGTTCTTGATATAAGATTATAGATTTCTTATTTGGAAAATCAAGATAGCATTATTGCTCAAAGGAAGTTTGACAAGGATCATTCAATCAATATCCGATCAAGTCAACGAAGCATTCGACTAAAACCGATCTACCCGAATTCAGATCATTCTTCTACAAGCGTTGGACAAGACAAGAAGATCAATCTCATCACCCACAAGCTAGCAATGCAAATCCATGAAGCACAAAGATCAAGAATCATATGCAAAAGCTTCAAGGGAAAAGCTTCAAGTGAAGAATCAATTTGAAGAAACAAATCGAAGCATTCGAAGACTCATCTATTCGGTAATTGAGTGTTTGCTTAGGATTAATGTAAAGTTTCTTAATTGATTGATTATATAACTCAAACATGAACTTGCATCTTTTAAAGATTGATTTAAACTAGCTTGAAATTGAATTTATTTGAAAAACATCATTTTACAAAAATCGAGTTTCAAAATAAATTCATATTAATTTTAAATGATCATATTTTAAGCTATAATAAAAATGGGTATCTTAGAAACATATATTTGAGGTTCAAAAATCATTAGAATTTTATTTGGAACTAAATTATTAAATTGGAAAAATATTTTTATTTTTCGTTTAAAATTCGCTCAGTTTTTGCCCAGTTTTGATCTAACGGTAAAATGAAGGCCTTCCCGAACTCCGATCATTTTGAAATTTTTACAGTAGTTAAAAAACATCTCCTGGCAATTTTGACTAAAATTTGAGCATGATCCAACGGTCAAATTGGGAGAAATTAACAAAACAAATTTGAATTTTTTTGTCAAAACTAGCTGTTGGAACTTTGACAAATGTGCAATTTTGACCCATTAATTAATTAATCCACTACAAACGGCTATATCTATTTTGGGACTATATATTGGACCTCCTAGACACATTTTGATAAGCTTGAACACTTCTACAAATATATCTTTCATCTATCCAAAGTCAAGCTATTTTATTGATCATTTATATTCATCATTTGAGCTATCTATTTGATCAATCAAGCAAACTCTAGTGTGAGCTTCATATTGTATCTTATACACACTTAGATAGAGTTGTTAATTGGTGTGAGTCACCAAACAATTGTATTAGACAATTTATGAGAGGTAAATCTCATAAGATAGACAAGAAGGTAAATTCTTGTTGAGTGAAATTGTGAGAGGTAAATCTCATAGTTAGCAAGAGGGATTCTTGTGGGAATATTGTGGTCAAGCAATATTTGTCAAGAGTGTAGTGAGAAGAATTACACTTGTAAAGGTTTGATCTTCACCCGGAAGGAGATCGGTTTTAGTGGAAGTTCTCGGGGAACTAACCGAGCGCGGAGTAGGGGTTTCCAAGCCGAACCGTGTGGACAAAAAATCTTGACTTCAATTGGTTCAATCTTTCTTACTCAATCTCTTTATTATTGATTGTTTAAATTGTTTGAGATTGCTTAATTATTTGCTCTTGTGCTTGATTGTTTATTTGCTTACATTCCTTGATAAATTTGTTTAGTAAATTGTTTTACTTAAACATTTTCGAAAAGTTTTTAAATTCCGCATTAAGTTTCAAAATCCCTATTCACCCCCCCTCTAGGGTATTTTCCGACCTACAAAATTGATTCAGCCAAAGTTTGCCGAATGTCAAATCGGTGGAAGGTTATTGAATCGAATGTCGAAATTCGACAACAAGACACCGACTCAGTACTTAAATTTGGGGTGTCACGATATGGGTTTAGCTGCCCTAATACATAACATACAAATTGGTGGTAAGTTGCCGACTTTATGGTTAGCATTCGGTGGCAGTTTACCGAATTAGAGTTTAAAATTCAGTAACCTTTTGTCGAGATCAATTGCCAGCAAAATATTTCTAAAAATTGATTTGGCCGAATGTCAAGTCGGGGGAAAGTTGTCGAAATTCGACAACAAGATACCATCTCGGCACTTAAATTTGGGGTGTCACCATATAGATGACATGATCAATAATTTTTAAATTGTAATATTAAAAGTATATTGATGTTTTGGCTATAAAACTAGGGTGTCTATAACATCACCCATATTTTAGCACTTACCGGCAATCATGCCATTTCCACCTTAAATAATTAAATATATGTCATAATGTTATAATGAAACTAAGTTATAAAAGTAACTAACATAATATTTTATTAGGTTATAATAAAGTTTTATTACTTTTCATCTTCGCTTGGGTTGCTGTAAAATATTGGAGGAAATTTATTTTAAATTTTACTACTGGCTTAAAATATCTTGGCCAATTTCGAAAGGGAAACTATTTTTCAGTTGAAATTAACCAGATTATTATTAGGAGTTTATGAGTTAAAATTATTATTTAATTAACTTGAGTTGAGTTAAAGCTTATATGAGTTAATTGCTATTTTTAATGGTTGAAGTTTAATTAAGTTGATTGTTGATAGGTTCATGTTTTAATATAATATTATTAATTAAGTTAATACTATAATAAATCTAAGATCATTATTCTTATGATTTTAAATGTTATCTTTGTAATTCAGATTAAAAAAATTATAAAAAAAAGAATAAATACACTATTAAAATTTAATTTCATTCAAATTTATAAATAAATATTCAACAAATGACTTCCTCTTAATACTAAATGTTGAATTTTAATTATTAAGAAGTGAAAAAACAAATAATATTATTATATTTTGATGCGGAATAAAAACAAATACCACCTTAGAGAATTAAGAATTTTAAGTAAGTTTAGTTTATATCTTCTTTTATCTTTTATTTATTTTTAATAAAAAATTTAAAATTGATGGAAAATATTGTTGGTTTAGATGGAAAATTCTGATCCAGTTATTTGTATGTTACGTTTGTTGTTTTCTAATAATTTTCATATCAATGTGACATGTAACTTTAATATCTCGGGGCCAGAAATGAGCTTTAAACAAAATAAAAATAAATCTGCTTTTGTAAAAATTACACACATATATATACATACTTTCAAAGTCCAAAACAAAATTAATTTGACAAAATTATGTAAAAGCACTCAAGAGTAATACACCACACACCACCATGATGTAGCGTGTATGGAGATTTTAGGGGTCTGTTTGATAATAAAGCAGAAAGTGATAAATAAAATAATTAATTATTTTGAAGAAAAGTTAAAATGTAAATTGAATGATGCAATAAGATTCTCACCATATTATGCTTATTTTGAGTAAATATCTTCTATTAATTTTTTATTTTTTTTGTGAAAAAAAAATCTTCTTCGCCACTAAAAGTAAAAAAAAAATCATAAAAACTGCGAAAAACAATTACATCTCACCATATCGTTCAACTAATTTTTTAATTTTTCACAAAAATTAATTAATTTTTTATCATAATTTTATATCCTGATATCAAATAAGGGTATAAGAGTTATGCTATATATAGTTATATAGTATATTATTAATATGAAGGACCAAAAATTTTTAAAAATAAATGAATCTTATAATCTTATTAATATTTATTTATTAGTTCATGCAGCATGCCACTAAGCTACTCTGGTAGTTCCATGTTTTTAGTGGCAAACATGTAATTTGCATGTATATATAAAGCATAATTTTAGGATGAAAGTAACTTACAAAAGTAAGAAACATAATGGTATAACAAAGGTAATTAAGGAATAGAAGAACAATAAAATTTCACATAAATTTATTGAATTACTTTACTAAGCATGTTGAAATATTGGAGGAAACTAATATTAATTTCTAACTTCTTTTTATTTACTTAAATATTATAATTTAAGAAAATAATTACAAATGATAAGAAAATGATAAAAAAGCATTAACTCAATTATCAGTAGAAGAAGATAGATCAAGTATCATTTTTTAATATAAATTAGTGGAATTCATTTTTTCAAATAAAGTCAAATTTAGAGAAGAGACAATGGAAATGTAATACAATCAGTATAATTTAGAGGAGAAAGGAATTCATAAACTGAGAATTATACATAACAATGATTAAATTCTTCATTTATAGAGAATATAGCCAATTATAATAAATAAATAAATAAATAACTTCTTCGAAGTTTAAATGGACAAACTTAGTAAGATTTTAAAAATGTTGACAAATAATTTTTTTTAAAATCATTTAATTAGAAACTAATTTTAACATGGAATTAACGCATAAATAATTGTCTATTTTAGAACTGAAACGATAATATAAAAATCGCCAAATTAATAGGAACTTGTTCAACATAAGCAAGTACAAAATTGGTGAACTGGAAATATGACACACTATTCTATTTAAAGATAAATCACTAAACTTGTTTGGTATATTCCGGTAATGCACTACGAATCAATTAAACTATTCATTTAGTTCAAGTTTTTGTTTGTTTCTAAAACCTAAAATGGTAATTTCACACAGAAAGTTTGAGAATCAATATCTTGACATCAACTATAAGAAACTCCTAGTATAAATTTACAAGTTTAAAATTCCAAGAATGCACAGAAACTCTAACCAAGCAAAAGGGTGTTTTAAATTAAGACGTATATGATAAACTCATAATCTCATAGATTCATTAAGAGATAAAATCTCAGCCTTCTCTACTGCAGAAATAAGCCCATCTCAAAAAACTCATATCAAAGTTATATATTATATACAATACACTAATTTCAACAAAATTAATAGTTAATCGCATAATTCGTTTCATAATAGCAAAACATTATATATTGTTAATGTCCTTAAAAAGAAATAGAAAATTAGTCTAAGGTCCTATATTTTTCGAACGGATTCACTCAAGGACGCATATTTTGAGCACATTGTTTTAAGGACAGACATTTTAAAAAATGACCATATTTTGTTAAAAGTCCTAGTAATTTTTTAATTTTTTTAATTATTTAATATTATTGTTTTTATGCACTTTCTCTATATTACCCTTCTTATGTTTAATAGTAAATTAATGAATTTAAATTAAGAAAAATTACAGTTATTTAGTACCCAAAAAAAATAACCACTTTAAACTAAAATAAAATAAAATTGTGATATACAAGGAGGGAGAACATTACATAGCATGGCCAACAATGATCATTCATTGATATTATCTTTCTTAAATTTTAGTTTCTCTCAAATTTTAACCTCAAATATCAACCTGACGGAGAAATCGAGCCAATTCAAAGATTTCTACTATCCCATTTAGCCACTGACAACTCAATCCTCTGCCGGTAATTAATATTCAATTGATCTTATTTAATATATATATATATATAAGTTGATTGATAGTTTACTATACTTATGTTTATTTGATTTTGGAGTAAAAAAGAAACATAATTTTCTATTTTTAGGATTTTGAACCTTGCGGACTTTATTATTTTTTTTTCATTAAAGAAAAAGATTCATACTTTGTAAGGGAGCGTAAAATTTGATTAAGGTAAATCGGGTCGGCCCAATCTGCTTGGAGGCCTACAAGCCGGGTCAAGCTGACGGGCCATGCCCAAACAAAAAAGAACAACGAGAAGACATGTCGAAGCAAGGGCTTCAAAGCACGCGAGACGGACGACCGGGGCCGAGACCCCTAGGGAAGGGTGCAAGTGCCATAACACAAGTGGGACACGTGAGAAATGCGTGGAGAGAATCATACCAAATCATAAGATTTCCACTACTCCACTTCCAACATACGAATTTAGAAGTTGTTAGTAGTAGTAAAGGAATGAAGGCTGGAGTATTATCCAAGTTTTACCTCCTCTTTAGTATTTTACTATCAACCCTAACGAGTAAGTGTAACCCTAATTCTATACGTATAAATAGAAAAGGGGAGACTCGAATAAGGGTTGGTTGCTGGGTATTTGGGCGAAGAGTTGCTAGCTAACTTAATCTGTTTTAGAGAGAGAATGCTTGTAACACCATTGATTTTTGCCTTTAGAGCTCAATACAGTAACCACACACACAAACAGAGGACGTACTACTGGATCAGCATAAATGCTGTCGGGGGAACCTACCGTACCCAAAAAATTCTCTTGTCACATCTCACCTCTTTTTCCGTTCACTCTAACTCATTTCTTAAATTACCTTAGTGGGTCGGGTCGTAAAATTTCGTTTCTCAAATTACCTCAGTGGGTCGGATCGTAAAATTTTGGCCATTTACACTTTGATTGACTTAGGAAAATCTATAATTTTGGTTTGTCATCTATGTAAATGCCTTTTGATTTATAATATCTATATATTTTTCACCTCAGAGGAAAAATGTTTGCTTGGTTTATAATGCCTTTTGATTTTGTAATGTCTATATGTATTTGGTATAATGCCTGTTGTTTGTTGTACAAAATGTCTACTTGTAGACACCCCGATCCGTGACCCCCACAAGAATCCTAACGACCTTCGAGAACTACTATTTTTGGGTCCGGGACCCACCCGAGTACCCGAAACTACCCCAAAAGGGTTTGTTGGCCAACAAACTTTTTTTTAAGAGAGATTGTCGCACGACATATCACATTGTCGCGCGACAATCTTTCCTGACACTAGACCATCCACTCTCTGACACATCAGTCTGTCAGAAACATCACTTGAGCTGTTTGCCGTGCGACATTGGACATATTGTCGCGCGACATATGCCCTATTTGGGGAAGTGTCGCGCGACAATCTCCCCCGAGCAGTATAAATAGGCCAATACCCCCCAAGGGTTCAAGACGGCAACTTGGGATTGGAGAATTCTAAGCTTTAAATATGATTTTCTAGTCTTTCATCAAGCATTCTCTATTATCGTCTTATTTCTGAAGAGTTTTCGAATCTTTTCCTGACACTCGACGTGTCCCGTATCTGGAATTGAATTCTTGGAAATATTTGAAGAAGTAAAAGATTATTATCGCCGAAAATCTCTCCGCAGTATTATATTTTCTTTCTTATTATTATTATTCTCGTCGGGAAGGTAAAGAAATTCTCTTCTAGTATTTGACATTAAAACATCAGTGTACTTGTTTTATTTCTGTTGTTTTGTTCACGTTTTATTTGAATAAATTTATTGCCAACTTACAAATAGTCTACCGTTTTTAAAACAAAAGACCCTCATAAAACTATTTACAAAACCAGAAGAGTAAGTATATTACCATCCGGATAAAATCCTGTTTTCAAAACTCGGACCGGTAAAACTTACTTAGGAATTAAAAATCCGGTATATCCTATCTGTTTCATAGATTGTGATACATCTGGTAGAACTCCCCTCAAGAGTTCTAATTCCATATTGAATTAGTTCCGATACAAGATCCAACACTTTTTCCCAAATGAATCCAAACCCGAGGAAAATCGTCGTTATCTGAGAAATAACACGATAAAACTCCCTCTAAAGTAAGGACAATTCTTGACACTTGTATTTTTGCATCTCTCAAAATTAAACATTGGATCCCGGAATACAAAGGTTTTTTCCCGTTGTCCCAAAAATTAGGGTTTTTCACTTAGAAAGTAGTAGACTATCAGTAAAAGCATCAAAGTTTTTCAACATAGAATAAACATATAAAAGACCACTAGAGGCCGAAAGGGCGGAATGGGTGCTTAACACCTTCCCAAACCGTAATATAGTTTCTGAACCCTATAGAATCCTGGTTTCATAGAGAAACTTGTAAAGAAGGCTTGTCTATAGCCTTTCCTCTTACACGATCCTTTTTGTCCGTTTTCTCGTAAAACGTACTGGCGACTCTGAATGAACCCCTTTGCATCTAGAAATAGAACATAGGGACATGTGACTTGAATTATCAAAATACTCCAGCAAATGGAACGACAGAATCCGTTCTGACGTTTCAGACACCCAACCGAACGGGGATGAGACCCGGGGGTCGCATTTGCGGATTCTCACACTACTGCCAACCTTAGATTTTTTTTTTCTAATTATTATCCTTGTATTTAGTTTGAATATTTTCTGGATTAATTAGGTATTGTTTGAAAAAAAGTTTGACTTTGAAAACTATGATTTCAAAGTTGCTTGATTTTAGGTAATTTGAATTTTTCTTTAGTTTCTAACTACTTTTGAATTTATTTTTGTTAAAGGGCATTGTTGGTATATTACATTTAAGTTTATCTAATTTAATTTACTATCGCATTTTTAATTAAAATGTCCTTCTAGCAAATAGTGGTCCTTTTTTAAAACATTTGGCTTCCAAACAATTGGCAAAAAATATGTGTCCTTAAGTAAATAGAGAAAGAGATATTTGTCCTTATGACCAAAAGTCCCTAGACCACTGGATGTGGGACGTTTACAAAACATTAATGAAATTGAACTCACAATTTGACATGGAGTAATCAATAGTAATATTACAAAAATATTAGATATTCTTAAACTAAAAAGTCTTTATATTTTTTATGGCTTGTAATTAACGATAAAATTTGATCACTGGAATAATATTTCGCACCCACTTAAAAGAAAAGGAAAAAAAGAAGGGTGGTGATGTTGGCACCCCCCATATTTATTGGTAATAGTCGCACTCTTGCTAATACTCCCACTTTTCCTTTTTTCTTTTAATAATACTCCCACTTTATACAAAACACTCCCACCACTCCCAATTATTTTTAGGAATTAATCTCATACTTAATTAATTAATAACATGATTAAGTAATTAACTACATAATAACATAAAACAAATTACCCTAAACTAACCCCAAAATTTCTCCACCATTTCTACCATCTTCTCAAACAAGCAAAATTACCATCTCTACCATCTTCTCTATTTAACAACACATTTTGGTAGTACCAAAACAACAAATAAAACCTCCATTAATGCAAAACTCAAAGTTCGGGAAGAATGGTATAAACAAAACAAAACAAAACCTCCATTGATGCAAAAGTCAAAATTTGAAAATAATGGTAGAAAAAAGAGAAACTTTGTAATAAAGGAAGGAAAACAAGCAAGAAAGAGTTAATGAAAGAGTGACATACATGTTTTTATTTTATTTTATTGTTTATATGATTTTTATAGCATACACATCAAATATATAAACAAAAAACAAAATTTTCTGTTTAAAACACGAAGAAGGCTTACTCGGTTCTCCGTAACCCAGTTGCAGGCTTGTACACTCGGTTGCTCTCAACCGAGTATGAAATCCCATAAAATGTCATGCTCTCGGGATCTTCATTCGGTTGAGAGAAGCCGAGTGTTGTTATATTATGCTCGGCTGTGAGCAGCCGAGTGACATTAATCACACTCGGTTGCTCTCAATCGAATGAAGGTCCCGTGAGCATTACATTTTATGGGATTTCATACTCGGTTGCGAGTAACCGAGTGTACAAGCCTGCAATTCGGTTACGGAGAACCGAATAAACCTTCTTCGTGTTTCCTTTTATTAACTTTTTATTACTTGTTTTCCTTTTCTTATTTTAAAGTTTCTCTCTTTTTTTCTACCATTATTCTTAACTTTTGAGTTTTGCATCAATGGAGGTTTTGTTTATACAATTCTCCTCAAATTTAGAGTTTTGCATTAATGGAGGTTTTATTTGTTGGTTTTTTTTATCTTGTTCCAAAGTTTCATTTTTTTCTTCCATTCTTCTCAAGCTTACCCTTTTGCATCACTGGTGGAGATCAAAGTTTTGTTGCCTATTTTGGTAGAAGAGAGGAATTTTGGAGGGAAATTTATTTGGGGATAAATGTTTGATTAACTTTGGAGGGAAATTTATTTGGGGATAAATGTTTGATTAACTTTGGAGGGAAATTTATTTGGGGATAAATATTTGATTAACTTTGGAGGGAGATTCATTAACTTTTGTTTTAAATTAAAAAAAGTGGGTGAAAAATTAGTTTAGGGTTAATTAACTTTTGTATTAAAAAAGATGAAGTGGGGTGGAAATAACAACTTACTTTTTTTTTTGGTGGGAGTGTTATCAATAAATATTGGGGGTGTCAACATCACCGCCCAAAAAGAAAAAGAAAAGGTGTGCCACTGCAAATACGTATATTGGAACATAATTTTGACAAAAATTATGTAACACGAGAAATAGTCCACCCTCAATATGGCTGTGATAGAAAGTTAGGAAATTATGTTATCATTATATGAAAATTATTTTTTTCTCCTTCCTTACCAAAAAGTAAGTCCTTAGATCATCACAATATTTTTTATTACATGACAAAATGACATTATTTGGTAATAGTATTGAGAATTGTGTTAGCATTTAGTAGCAATCATGCCATTTTCATGTACATATATATCACAACATTGGAATAAGCTAAGTTACAAAATAACTGACCTAATACGTAGTGAAGGTGAGTTGGAAAGTTAGTAAATTAGGTTATCATTATTTTTTACATAAATTTTGTTAATTATTTAAGTTTTAACACATTTCGCTTTGGTGGGTTGCTGTAAAATATTGGAGGAAATTAATAGTAAGTTTTAGTAGGTTATAGTTGTTATAAAATATAGTCGGTTCAAATTTTCGAGTAGTAAACCATTTTTTTCGGACGTAATTAGAATTTTAGAAGTTACGGTTTTAGTTTAACAGACTTAATGTAAATTGAGTTTTACTGTTATTTTAAAAGTAGGAATTCTTTTAATTTAACAAAATTGGAATTATACACTATTTTAAATGATCGAAGATTAATTTGAACTGAGCATTTTACTAATTACTCTTTTAATTTGATATTACTAAATCCATCATCACTCTAAGATGACGGTTACTAAAATAGGGGTATTGTTAGTAAATTTACAATTTTAATTTAATAATACTAAGTTAATACCTGCTATCCCATTACACGTTTAAGGCGATTATCGGTAGATTTTTATATGTATATATAAATAAATAAACAAATAGAGACATCGTTAGAATTAAACTATAAAATTTATTAACATGTTATAAATGACTTTCTTTTTAATATTAAATGCTGAATTTAATTATTAATAGTCGAGAAAAGAAATACCACTACCATATCGTAATGATGAATAAATAAATAAATAAACACCACCTGAATGAGTTGAATGATCTAATCAGATGCTCAACATATCTTGTTTATTTTTATTAGTAAATATTCTCCATCAATTTGTATTTTTGTGAAAAAAGCTTCTTCCTCGCCACAAAAAGAAAAAAATAGCATATCACTATATCATTCAACTAGCTAATCAACTCATAAAAAATCACTTATTTTACTATTATTTTCTATCTTGTCATCAAACAAAGTCTAGTATTTAAACTTTTTTAAAAAAATAAACAAATCCTACAATATTTTTAATTTTTATTTTATAATTCATGCAAAATGCCACTAAGCTATTTTGGTAGTTACATGTGTTTAGTAGCATACATGTCATTTGCATGAACGTATAAAGCACACTCATACAATAAAAATAACTTATAAAAATAAGAAACATTATGGTGTAACAAATGTAAGGAATATAATAAAAAATTTTAACATGAATTTATTAAATTTCTTCACTAATTAATCATGTTAAAATGTTGGAGGAAATTACTATCAAAATTCTAGTTTCCTTTTTATTTACAAAAACATTCTAAGTTAGGAAAGAGGATATTATAAATAAGGCTTATGTAAAAAAAATTACAAAAGAACCAGGAAATAATATTTTTGTAAATTAAGAGCCTAACTTTGCAGTAGATTTTTAAATTTTATTTTCTTATGGAATCATGCAAAATTAAGTTTACACTAAATGTTTTTTAGTATATTATTATATATAAGTGTTTAATTGATAGGAATTTAGAATAATTTTAACAAATTGCATATTCAAAGCCTATTTATTAACAAAATGTGCATAATAATTTTTTCGGAGTTGTGCAAAGTTAAGCTTGCACTCCTTATTTTGTAAGACATTATTATGTATTTGTGTTTATTTGGAATTGTTCTAAAGTTTTATGAATGAAACATAAAAATATATTTGTTAAAAAGTATAAATACATCATGTAAAACAAATTTGCATTAATTTTTTTATTGCAAAACAAATTCGGCCTCTTTCTCTTCGGAGTTTTATTTTGTTATGTTATTATTTGTTGTAATTTTTTTTTTAGTTAAGCCCCCACTGGATTAAAATCTTAACTTCGTCACTCCAATCAGCATGATCTAGTCTATATATTCATTAAGAGATTGAAATAAGCACATCTTAACATTATCATATCAAAGTTATATAACATATATAATACATCAATTTCAACATAATTAATAGTTAAGAGCAGAATTCGTTTCATAATAGCAAAAATTTATACATTGTTAATATCTTGAAAAATAAACTAGACCACCGAATGTTGAACATTTACAAAACATTATAGAAATTGAATTCACAATTTGACACAAAGCAGTCAATAGTAATATTAGAAAAATATTGGTTTTCTTCATTTTTCTATATTACTAGATTAATAATTAAAATTTAATTCGTTGTCATTCAACAATATATTAGGATATTCAACCTTCTCTCGGGAAATGTAGATTCAACTCCCGGCAACGGAAACTTAAACTAAAAAGGCTTTATATTTTTTATGGCTTGTTTACATAAAATGTGATCCTTGAAATAATTTTTTTGTACCCATTGAAAAAAAAAGTGTGCGTGCCATTACAAATATGTATAAAAATTATTTTACACGAGGAATAGTACATACATCCAACATCATTATCACTATGGCTGTGATTAAACATTACACGAAATTTGGGAATGGAATATTACTACGTAGGAGTAAGCATAATTTGTATCTAATATTTTCAAAATAAAATTCCAAAAAATTTCCTTATATCATTACAATGATTTTTATTACATAAAAAATGCCACTATTTGGTAGTAGTAAAACGAGAATTGTGTTAACACTAGCTTGCTAGCAATCATGCCATTTTCACTGTATATACATATATCATAATGTTGTAATGAAGTTAAGTTATAAAATAACTAACCTACTTTAGTGAAGGTGGGCCACAAAGTTGGGAAGTTAAGTTATCATTATCTTTTACATAAATTTTATTAATTATTAAAGTTTTAACACATTTTACCTTTGGTGAGTTGCATTAAAATATTGGAGTTATATGTTCTATCCCTTATAAAATATGGTGTGGTTAAATTTTAGACTAACAAATACTTGAGTAAAAATAGCCTTTAAATTATTGGCCTACTATTATTTTAGCCCTTAAATTAAAAAACTCGTTATTTTAACACTTAAACTATTTGCGAGTGTCACTTTAATTTTTCTGTCAAAATTTTATGTTAAGTTGGACGGATATAGGGGACATTTTTGGCATTTTAATTATTTTAAAAAAAAAAAAATTTAATTAGATTTGTTTATTAAAAAAAATGAAGAAAGAGAGAAACGTATATATATATATATGTTATATGTTGTACCACCGGCACTTGGGTCGGGCCCTGGTGTCACGGGGTGCCTTCCAACAGCACTCGTGACCGACATCGACAACACTTCATCAGCACTGTGCTTGCGCCCGAGCGCAGCACGGCCCAACAGGCAATGATCGATTGCGCTTCATCAGCACCGTGCACGCGCCCGAGCGCAGCACAGCATCTAGTTTTATTATTCTGTTTAGGTTTTCCTTATGTAAATATTGTTGTTTCCATGTAACTAGATTTAGGAATTTTCCTTGTAATTGCATTTCATTTCCTTTGTAATAATTTTCTTGTAACTTGTAAGACCCAACGTGCACTGCTAGCACTCTGGTATTTTCATTAAGTGGTTATATGTGGGGATAAGACTATCTGCCTCACACCCGAGTTGCCTACCAGTGCACGTTGTTTAGCACTTGCTTTCAAGCTCTTACTTTCTTTCGAATTGTAATAACTTTCCATGTAATCTCATTTTCTTGCAATGAAGTAATCTCAATTTGCGCTCACGCTCTCTTTCAAATTACTGTTGTTGCATGTTGTTCGTTGATTGTTAATAAAATTCGATCACATTCAACCGTGCTATCGGTTAGCACGGTCGTTCACGCGGCCTCCTTTGTGCCATCAAAGGACGCCCCGTGACAGTTGGTATCAGAGAGATTGTTTTCAATTGCTGCCTTGTAAAGCCCAGTTGGTGTATCTTACTACGTTACGATGGGAACCAATAGCCAGAGAATCGAAGCCCTCGAGAGAAATGTTGGCTTGCTAATGGAGAAAATGGGCGGAACGCCCTCTCTCGTCGATCGTGTGCAAAGTTTGGAGTTACGCACTCAAACTATCCCATTAGGGGATGCATCGGGTAGTTCACCTGCACTAATCGATCGCATACAAGATTTGGAGGAAGGCCTCCAAAATCTTCAGGGAATCCCACCAGGGGGTCACTTTGGGGAGATGATGGATGAGATGAGAACTGAAATTGATCAACTCGCCCAGAAATTGACTATATTGTCGATGGCGGTCGCTAACTCACCAGTTGGGGGTGGGGAGCATACGAAGATAAAAGGGCCGGAACCCAAAGCATTCACCGGTGTTCGTGATGCTAGGGAATTAGAAAATTTCATTTTTGACATGGAACAATATTTTCGTGCAACAAAGGTCGACGAGGAGGAAACGAAGATATCCTCTGCGTCCATGTACTTGTCCGGGGATGCCAAATTATGGTGGCGGAACAAGTACAACGAGGTTCAAGCTGGGGAGTGCGAGATTAGCACTTGGGAGGATCTGAAAAAGGAGTTGCGTGATCGATTCCTTCTCGAAAACAACTCCCACAACGCACGACAAGAACTCCTTCAAACGAAGCACTCAGGGAGCATCAAGGAGTACGTCAATGCGTTCACCACCATCATGTTAGATATCCATGATATGAATGATGCTGATAGACTATTCTTCTTCATGATCGGGTTACAACCGTGGGCCAAAACGGAGTTAAATCGTAGGCAAGTGAAGACGTTAACTCAAGCCATATCAGCTGCTGATAGCCTGCAAGATTACACCACCGGTCCTAAAACAAATGTCCCAAGAAGTGGGCAGACGAAGAATGCGGGGGAGAGAAAATCGAATTCTCCTGCCAGACCTGATTGGAGAGGCAACACACCCACCATGACATTTACCCAGTAAAATAATCACAAGAATGGGAACAAGTTCACAGGGAACTCCCAAACCGGCAATAATGGGAAAAAGTCCGTCAGCCCCGGAATGTGCTACTCGTGTCACGGTGCTCATTTTATGGCCAATTGCCCCGATAAACAACTCCTAGGTGCTCTCGTCGCCAGGGGTGGCGTCATGCTTCCGAAAGCCCCAGCTACCTCGGGGCAATCTTATCGCACTCAGCAAAATGACCACGCCGAGTTTGAAGAAGAAACTGAGGAATATGAGGGAGCATCATTGGGTGCCTATCAGGGGCAGTTCATTCACTCTTGCAACGCAGTAACGATTGAAGAAAATCCTCGACAAGAAGAGAAGGTGGAACCATCCTCAAAAGGGAAAGCAGTTGTGGGGAAGAGTCCTCAAAGAAATGGTCTGATGTATGTGGATATCAAGATCAATGGAAAGGCGATCCAGGCCATGGTGGACACAGGCACGACACATAACTACCTGGCGAGCACTGAAGTTGAACGGTTAGGCCTTATCTTAGAAAAAGGAGTGGGTCGCGCGAAGGCCATCAACTCAGCCGCTCAACCTGTCGCCGGAATGGCGAAATCTGTGCTAGTAAAAGTCGGTCCTTACGAAGGGAGAACTAATTTCTCTGTTGTGGTAATGGACGATTTCAAGGTTATCTTGGGGTTAGAGTTTTTGAGAGAAACTAAGGCTAGCGTCATGCCCATCATGAATAGCCTCATTATGCTCGACAAGAATCCATGCGTTATCCCGGTGATGACCCCGTCAAGCAGTGGAAAGTTTTTATCGGCAATCCAATTAAAGAAGGGCATCAAGCACGACAATCCCACTTTTGTGGCTGCACTTAAATGGGATGAAATTCAAGAGACGTCAGGACCATTGCCGAAATCCATTAGACAAGTGTTAACCGAATTTGAAGATGTGATGCCCGAGAATCTTCCAAAGAAGTTACCTCCTCGTAGAGAAAAAGATCATCAAATTGAACTTCTGCCAGGTACCAAACCTTCAGTTCGTGCGGCGTATCGAATGTCCCAGCCCGAACTAGCAGAACTTCGAAAAAAGCTGAAGGAGCTACTGGATGCGGGTTTAGTGCAACCAGCCAAATCGCCATACGGAGCTCCTATCCTCTTTCAGAAGAAGCAAGATGGTTCCTTAAGAATGTGCGTCGATTATCAAGCTCTCAACAAGGTGACCATAAAGAACAACTATCCTATCCCTCTAGTGGCCGATTGCTTCGATTAACTCAGCCGGGTAAAAATATTCACAAAGCTTGATCTCAGATCCGGATATTGGCAGGTTCGTATTGCAGCAGGGGACGAGGGAAAAACCACGTGTGTCACAAGATATGGAGCATACAAATTTCTTGTTATGCCATTCGGGCTCACTAATGCTCTAGCCACCTTCAGTACTCTGATGAATCAGGTTCTCAGGGATTACTTGGATGATTTTGTCGTGGTCTACCTCGATGACATTGTGGTTTTTAGCGAAAGCATGGAAGAACATGAACAACACCTGAGAAGGGTATTGGAAAGACTTCGAAAACATGAGTTGTATCTCAAGTTATCGAAATGTTCTTTTGCGCAGAAACACATCAAGTTTTTGGGCCACATCATTGAATAGGGGAAAGTGCAGATGGATCCAGTTAAGGTCAAGGTCATACAGGAGTGGAGAGCACCCACAAATGTGTCAGAACTCCGTTCTTTTCTAGGACTAGCCAATTACTATAGGAAGTTCGTGAAGAACTACTCTAGTATCGCAATGCCCCTAACGGAACTCTTAAAGAAGTTGAAAGTTTGGGATTGGTCGACGAGTTGCCAAACTGCCTTCAATGCTCTGAAGAAGGCCATGTTCGAAGATCCCGTTCTCGCACTGCCAGATGTGACCAAGCCGTTCGAAGTTCATACCGATGCATCAGATGCAGCCCTGGGAGGAGTCTTAATGCAGGAAGATCACCCAGTAGCATATGAGAGTCGAAAGCTCAATGACACGGAGAAGAGGTACTCTGCCCACGAGAAAGAGTTGCTCGCTGTGGTCCATTGTCTAAGGTTATGGAGGCACTACCTTCTCGGTTCTCGATTTCTAGTGAAGACGGATAACACCGTGGTTAGTGACTTCCTTAGTCAACCGAAATTGAGTTCTAAACAAGCGAGATGGCAGGAGTTACTAGCCGAATTCAACTTCTAGCTAGAGTATAAAGCATGTTCGACCAATCAAGTGGCGGATGCGTTGAACCGTATAGTTGAGTTCAACCAACAGGCTAATGCGTTCCTCAATGCCATCCTTCGAATCGATAGTCAAGTATCAACTGAAATTCGAGGAAAAATCAAAAATGTACTACCGCAAGATCCAGTTTCTGCTCAACTATTGAAGATGATCGAGAAGGGGAAGACGCGGAAATTTTGGTTGGACGATGGGTTCGTGTTGACAAAGGGAAATCGAGTCTTTGTTCCTCGAGTAGGGGAGTTGAGGCGTACTCTAATCCGAGAGTGTCATGATACTTTATGGGCAGGACATCTAGGTCTAGAAAGGACGCTGGCCCTCCTTAAGCAAGGTTACTACTGGCCTCGAATGGAAGATGAGGTCGAAAGCTATGTTAGAACTTGCCTCATCTGTCAACAAGACAAGATCGAACGAAGACAACCGGCAGGGTTATTGGAGCCCCTACCCATCCCGGAACGACCATGGGAGAGCATTTCGCTCGATTTTATATCAGGCCTGCCTAAAGTGGGGGAGTTGACAACCATTCTTGTGGTCGTTGATCAGTTCTCGAAATATGCCACTTTCATTGCGGTTCCAAAGAACACGTCTGGTGAGGAGACTGCACACTTATTCTTTAAGTATGTGGTTAAATATTGGGGGATCCCTCGAAGCATTGTCAGTGATAGGGACTCACGATTCACGGGGAATTTTTGGAAGGAACTCTTTAAGGTTCTCGGCTCCAAGTTGTGTATGAGTTCCAGCTACCACCCTCAGTCTGATGGGCAAACTGAAAGATACAATGCAATGCTCGAAGAATATCTGCGCCACTTTGCTAGTGCAACTCAGCGAAATTGGGTTAAATTATTGGATGTGGCTCAATTGTGCTTCAATGCCCAGAAGAACTCTGGGACAGGCAAGAGTGCTTTCGAAATAGTGACGGGACAACAACCAATCCTTCCTCACACCGCCAACTCAATGCCAACGTCGAAATCCCTTAGAGCCCGCAATTTCTTTGAAGAATGGAAGCAGAATATCGAATTGGCTCGTTCACACCTAGAAAAGGCCACCCATCGAATGAAGAAATATGCGGACCATAAAAGACGATCGCTAGAGTTCCAAGTAGGGGACCTCGTAATGGTTAAGCTCCTCCCGCAAGATAGGAAGTTCTTGAGGGGTCGCGACCCACGACTTCTGTAGAAATACGAGGGACCGCTCAGAATTGACAAGAGGATTGGAAAAGTGGATTATCGGATTGAACCCCCTGGTTGGTTAAAGGTCCACCCAGTGTTTCATGTCAGCATGTTGAAACCGTACTTTGCTGATACCACTGATCCATCCAGAAGTGAGTCTAATCGTCCAGGGTTAAAACAGAAAGCAGAGGGGAAGAGGTCAGTAGAAGGCATCCTGGCTGATCGAGTTGTGACAGCTTCTCGTAAACAACACCAAGAATTTCTCGTCAAATGGGCAGGAAGAGATCCCGAAGAGAACACTTGGGAAAGAGCATCCGACCTATCAGCCTTCCAGGACCAGATCACATCATACCTTGACCAGTTGACGAGGGCGTCAACAGCTTTGGTGGGGGAGGATGTCACGGGGTGCCTTCCAACAGCACTCGTGACCGACACCGACAACACTTCATCAGCACCGTGCTTGCGCTCGAGCGCAGCACAGCCCAACAGGCAATGATTGATTGCGCTTCATCAGCACCGTGCACGCGCCCGAGCGCAGCACAGCATCTAGTTTTATTATTCTGTTCAGGTTTCCCTTATGTAAATATTGTTGTTTCCATGTAACTAGATTTAGGAATTTTCCTTGTAATTGCATTTCATTTCCTTTGTAATAGTTTTCTTGTAACTTGTAAGACCCAACGTGCACTGCTAGCACTCTGGTATTTTCATTAAGTGGTTATATGTGGGGATAAGACTATCTGCCTCACACCCGAGTTGCCTACCAGTGCACGTTGTTTAGCACTTGCTTTCAAGCTCTTACTTTCTTTCGAATTGTAATAACTTTCCATGTAATCTCATTTTCTTGCAATGAAGTAATCTCAATTTGCGCTCACGCTCTCTTTCAAATTACTGTTGTTGCATGTTGTTCGTTGATTGTTAATAAAATTCGATCACATTCAACCATGCTATCGGTTAGCACGGTCATTCACGCGGCCTCCTTTGTGCCATCAAAGGACTCCCCGTGACACCTGGGCACCAAACGGGCCCGCCGGTCCACACACATAGTAATGATATTGTCCCCGACTTAAACACCTTAGGACCACAGGTGTGGGGTTTTAACTTAAAAGGCCTCGTTACTATGTAGAGACTCTTCCCTACTTATATACCTATGTTGAGTTTTATAATTTTTCCATGTAGGATCAATGGTTTGAGCCAACCATTCTCAACAATCTCCACCTTGGTTCAAACCAGTCCACCTTGGACTAACACCAGTCCGGCTCCACCTAGACCTATACCATAGTCCATCATGAGTCCACCTTTGAATTGTCCATCCGCAAGATCGTCCACTTTTTTTTTTAATTATTGCACGTCTCGAGGTACACCCCATTTCACCTTACTCGAGGAACCTGCATAACCACCTTGATAGCAGCACCCCGGGTGTACGTAAGCTGTAGCGATTCCACCCCCGGCTTCTTCGAGTCTAACTCTACCATAAGCTCCACCAAGTCCAGCTACCGAGACGATTTTTATAGCGACTTATCACCTTAGGCTCAACCGAGTTCTTCTGACTCCACCAAGTCCAGCTATTGGTATTGCTTCACACGTCTGTGGATCCACCATCGCCTCTGATACTAATTCTTGTACTCCCCAGCACTCGGGTCGAGCCCGTGGCACAAACTAGGCTCGCCGGTCCCCTCACATAGTAACGATATTGTCCCCTACAATTTTTCCATGTGAGATCAATGGTTTGAGCCAACCATTCTCAACAATCTCAACCTTGGTTCAAACCAGTCCACCTTAGCTCCACTTTGGACTAACCCCGGTCCGGCTCCACCTAGACCTTTACCATTGTCCTCCATGAGTTCACCTTTCAACTGTCCATGTAGGTCACCACTCAACAATGTCCATCCACAAGATCGTCCACCTTTTTTTTTTATCAATGCACATCTCGAGGTACACCCTATTTTACCTTACTCGAGGAACCTGCACAACCACCTTGATAACAGCACCCCGGGTGTACGTAAGCTGTATCGACTCTACCCCTGAATTTTTCGATTCTAACTCCACCATAGGCTCCACCAAGTTCAGTTACCAGGACGCTTTTTGTAGCGACTTATCACCCTTAGGCTCAATTGAGTTCTTCCGACTCCACCAAGTCTAGCAATCGATACTGCTTCACAAGTCCGTAGATCCACTATCGCCTCTGATACCAATTGTTGTGCCCATCGGCACTCGGGTCAGGCCCGGGGCACCAACCGAGCCAGCCGGTCCGTGCACATAGTAACGATATTGTCCCCAACTTAAACACCTTAGGGCCACAGGTGTGTGGTTTTAACTTAAAAGGCCTTGTTACTATGTGGAGATTCTCCCTCACTTATATACCCATGTTGAGTTCTATAATTTTTTCATGTGGGATCAATGGTTTGAGCCAACCATTCTCAACATTATATACATCACCATCTTCTCTGATAGAAAAACGAAAATGATGCCTCCATTTTCGGGTGAACCAAACACAGGTAGTTTGCTCGAACAAATTTCCCAAATGTCGAATCCTTATTATTACGCCTCAAATACTAAATCTCATTCTTCGATTTTAGATTCTTGAATCGGTCAATGTAGAGAAACCGGTGCCAGTTGCCGTTTGGCAAGGCTGTGTTTGGGAGAGAAAAATTGGAATTGTTTAACCCATTTAACATTTCAAAACAAACATGGCCGATTCATTAACCATGGCTTGATCTGCCGATTCAATCGCATCGGCATTGTAAATGAGCTGAACAATTTAAAGCTTGGCGTAAGTGGCTTTGATTAAGGTTATGGTGGAAAAAAGCTTGGCGATGAAAGCTTCCATGGATGCTCTGTTTATTAACTCTGTTTTCTAGGGTTTGTTGTTTGGGGAAATGGTGAGGAGACTGGAGATTTAGGTCAATGTTTTTTAGGTTTTTTTGGGGAATGAGCTACCAGATGCCATTGTTGGAGAGGGATTTTGTGGTTGATTTGAGGTGAATGACTTTGTGGAATTTTTTTGAGAGTTTGCTTTTGGGTGGAGCTGAAGCGGGTTTCTCGAATTAATTCATGGAATTAAAGTTAATTGCAGAAAAATAGAGGAAAATGAAGCTACTTTACTACTCTATTTCGGTTTATGCTTATGTTTCTCTCTAGGCGGCTGGAAATGAAGGAGGGGAGGTGGCGGTAGTGGATGGGTGGGTTTGTGGTGGGGGTGGGGGGGGGAAGGAGGTGGTCGGAGATGGAGGTGGGTTTGTGACGGTGGCGGGAGTGGTAGAGAGAGAGAAGATGGTGATGTATATAACACAGATATATATATACATGTTTCTTTCTTTTTCACTTTTTTTATAAATTTTTTTTAAAAAAAAATCTATTTAAATTTATTTTTTTTGAAAAATTGAAATAATAAAAATGCCCTCATTTTCGTTCAACTTAACAGAAAATCTGGACATAAGGGCTAAAGTAACATTCGCAAATTGTTTAAGGGTCAAAGTGAAGTGTTTTTTAGTTTAAGGGCCAAAATGACACTAGGATAATAATTTAAGGGTCGTTAGGATAGTTTACTCTAAATAGTTTTTGGATGAAATTAGTCCATTAAAGTAACTATTTTACTTTGACAGAGTTAATGTAATTTTTACTATCATTTAAGAGTAGAAACTCTAGTTTAACGAAGTTGGAATATAACTCTATTTTTAAAGGCAATATACTTTAAAACCATATAATTTACACGGTTAATAAGTTGCCCTAAATTATTTTACTCGACATTAAACCCTCCACTCTTCTTTCACTTGACCCAGATTCGTATAAAAATTGCTAGATTTTTAAAAATGATGGATAGTTATTTTCATTTTTGCCCATTAATTATTTTTTATGTGTTTAAAATTTGTCCTTATATTCTTTTGTTAAATAAAGTGAGCTTAAAATAGAAAATAAATTATCATTGGATTACTCAACATCTTATCTTTTAATTAATTCATTACTAAAGATGAGTATTAAACAAATTAAGTTATCACAACGTGTAAGTGGCATTGTATATTTATTTGGAATACTAAAAAAAGAGTCTTTTAGTCATCCTCTAAATTAAAGTTTTAGTGCATCCATCTTAAATAAATTTTTACAATTATATTTTAGGGTGTTTCAAATTAATAGTGTTATTTAAATATTTTGAACATAGATGTGGGTTATTAAAAATTGACCAAGCCCAATTTGATGAGAATAGACCAAGTTCTAGATGGTTGGCAATAAGACAATGAATAATGAACAGTGATAAACAACTTCATAGCAATGAAACAGTAACTAAACAAAAATGGAGAAGATAATAGATTTGTGTTTGAGGGTAAGTTCCTCTGGTGGCTCTTATACTCAATCAGGCAATACGTTATCCCTTTGTGGTAAGTAGATTGTAATAACTTAAACCTTGATGAATCAATACAATTGAAGAAGAATAAGGGTTTGGCTTAAGGAAGAAGAAGGTGGCTGTGTGTGGGAGTGGGTGTAAAGATGTGAGAATCCGTAAATGCGACCCTCAGGTCTCGTTCCCGTGTTTGGGCGTCTGAAACATCGGAATGGATTCCATCGTTCCATTTGCTTCTAGGCATTGAAGATTCCTATTATCTATCTTTAAATGCAAAGGGGTTCGTTTCAGAGTCGCCAGTTCGTTTTACGAGAAAACGGACAAAAAGGGTTATATAAGAGGAAAGGCTACAAATAAGCCTTTCTTTACATGTTTGTCTACGAAACCAAGATTCTATAAGGTTCGGGAACTATGTTATGGTTTGGGAAGGTATTAAGCACCCATTCCGCCCTTTCGGTCTTTAGTGGCTTTATATGTTTATTCTATGTTGAAAAACATGGATGCTTTTACCAACAGTCTACTAGTTCCCGAATAAGAAACCCTAATTTTGGGAAACGGGGAAAGTGATAAAAACCTTTGTGTTTCTTGATCCGTTTGTTTTTGGTTTTGAAAATATAGTACAAACGACAAATGTTTTGTGTTTAAAAGAGGTATTTTGGCATTGCTTCCTCAGATAATAATGTCGATTTTCTCGTGTTGATTACTTTGGGAGAGTTTGGATCTTTATTGGAACTAATTTAATATGAAATTTGAACTTTTTGAGGGGAGTTTTATCAGATATATTGCAGTCTATGAGGAAGATGAGACATGCCTGAATTTAATTCCTAGGTAAGTTCTATCGGTCCATGTTTTGTAAACTTAATTTTATCCACACGACAATGCTCTTACTTTTCTGGTTTTATAAATAATTTTTGTCAAGGTTTCTTGTTTAGAAAACAGTAGACTATTTGTAACTTGACAATAAGCTTATTCAAATAAAATATGGACAGAAAAAACATAAATAAAACAAGTACACATATATCTAACTTTAAATACTATAAGAGACTTTCTTTACCTTCCTGACGAGAAATATAATAATAAGAGAGAAAATATAATACAGCAGAGAGATTTTCAATAATAATAAGCTTTTTCTTCTTCAGATATTTTTGAGAATTTGACTCCAAAAGTGAGACACGCCGAGTGTTGAGAATAGATTCGATAATTTTTCAGAAATAAGACAATCATATAATATACTTGATAAAAGACTAGAAAATCAGATAGAAAAATTAGGATTTTTAGATGCCAAGTTGCTGTCCTAAACCCTTGGGGGTGTTGGCTTATTTGTAGTGCTGGGGAGGGATTGTCGCATAACATTTCTCCAGAAAAGGCAAGTGTCGCATGACATTTGGACCAATGTCGCGCGACAAACAGCTAAAGTGACCTTTCTGACATACTGATCTGTCAGGAAGTGGTTGGTCTGTGTTTGGGGAACTTGTCGTGCGATATAAGAGAGATTGTCGCGAGACATACTGGTTTGTCGCGCAATAATCCAACTTAAAAACAAGTTTGTTTGGCTAACAAACCCCTTTGGGGTAGTTTCGGGTGCTTGGGTGGGGTCCGGACACCAAAAACTGTACTTTTAATAGTCGTTAAGGTTCTTGTGGGGGTCACTGATCGGGGTGTCTACAAAAGAGAATAACGTTGATTCTCTTGAGCTAAGTGTTTTCCCCTTCTATTTATACGTATAAGATAGAGTTACATTAGGGTTAGTGGACAATGGAAATTGCTGGTAAACTTGATCACTACTCTAAGATAACAGCTGCCCCTAACCTTGTTCGCACTTGTATAAATGGTTATTTTCTATTGCTTATCCTCCAGCTCAGTTTTCCTCTACCGGTTGGTTAACCATCCATGGTTAGTCTTCATTGTCTATATATTCCTTATTCAAAGACTCATGTATTCTCTATATTATCTTAAATGATGGACATGTGTTGCATGTGGGCTATAGACTAATTAGAATATGAGCTATCAGAGGTAGGCCTAATTAAAAGCCCACAATAGCCAAGTCTGTTAAAAATAAAAATAGTTTATTTTTTTAATTTCCCAAGAAATGCTACTAAAATAATGCTTATACATTTCCAATATGTTACATTGTGTAATAGGATCCTTGATATATTCTTAATCATTATAATATGTGATTTTATTGTTAATAATATTGTGTTATTATTTAAAAATAAATATCTTAATTCATTACATGTGGGCTCATGTTTTATCCTAAACAATTATATTATTGTGTACCCCGCAAGTATAACATAACTTCCCGGATTTGTTCGACTTATACAGTGTACCCCGCAAGCTAGTTGTACGATGCATAATTATCGCCATGAATCTCTTTGATCATAATCCCCCTGCTAATGTAAGCAAAGTAATAGCTCAATCTAACACCACATTCTCACCTAAAGTAATCTATAATCTCCACAGGTTTCATTAGTGGCTTGTCTCGAAAAAAACTAAAAATTACTAATTTAACAAGTTGACTTGTCAATGGCAGCTTCCTTAAATCTTTGAATCCAACGCCACATGTATGCTCTTTCACCATTTCCTTTATTTCAAAGCACCTAACAAGCTTAAACTTTTGAGATGCATGGATTCTCCATTGACAACCTAGCTCATCCTTTTTATTGCACACAACGGTGATCCTGTCTTTACAATTTTTCTTGAACTCAAATTTGAATCCATGGTGAATGAAAAATTTATGTAAACTCGTTTGAAATTCAATGGCTCATCCCGGAAATCTTTGTCAAATATCTATAATAGCATTAGCTCAAACATTACAATGACGTGGTTTGTGTGCTTCAATTTCATCCACACAACTCACAGAACCAGATGAACTACTAGCACACTAATCATTTGACGTAAAAAATTTAGAACATTCCATTCACTACTTTTTACAACTGCAAAACAAACCATGCATTGAATTTCATCATTCCCATCTAACACAAACTCCTTATCATCATAAGTAACAAGCAGGTCTACACACAAATAATTGATATCAGACCACCTCTCGCGCACTAAACATTTTAGTTCTTCAACACTCATACGAAGAAACAATTGAATTCCAAAGGAACAACCACTATAATAAACCATGCCTATAATGCCTATATCAAGATTCCTAAAAAATGAGACATAAAAACTTAGAACTAATACATTGCATAAAAAACATTTATGTCCATTCATTTACAAATGAAATCACTCATTTAAACTAACCAAAACCTACAATATAAGAATCAAGTGCAAAAATACTGCACTTAAAAAAACTTAGATTAAAACTGGAAAACTACAAATCCACTGTTGCAGTTTTTCTACACAAAGGAGGAAAGAAAAAGAAAAACTGAGCATATACATAGATTGATTACAAGGATGTTAAACAAACTTTAAGAATCAAGAACAATCAGTCATTATTGGATCAAATCCTCTAAATATAAGCTAAAAACAACCAAAATGAAGCAATATTTCTACATCTTTTTAACAAATCACAACTAAAAACGTGATAGTTCTCCATAATCTAAATATATCAGCAAAACCGTTAGGAAAATTCGATTACTATGTCATTTATGGTGATCGTACTCTTCCAACTCCGCCTCTGGGGATTTCCTCATGATCTCCTCCTCCACCCCCTGAGAACCCTTCTCCTCCAAAACCTCAATTGTTACCCCCATATGCCCAAATGGCCTTGAAAGCCTTAAGCCAACCTAAACACATACCAAAACCCTCTTATAAACCAGTCACCATATATCCCACACTTGAGCCGATCCCATGTTGTATGTTTACCCCAGACTCTCCCGATTATTCTACTCAATTTCCTAAAACCATTTATTATGATAACCTTAGCCAAAGGATGAAACACATCTGGAAGGTCAAGAACCCCTTGAATCTAGATCCCCATGGTGAACAGAAGAGTGTCACTGCTGTAGAAGCTGCCCTGAATTGGCAAGTTGATAACGCAGTAGCGCAAAACCATGTTTTAGCCGAAATTGTTAACTCGTAGAAGCGTATTGAATGGAAGATGGTGTCCTTGTCAAATATGGATGCTGCTAGTGCAGAACTTCGTGGTAGATTAAAAACTCTTCATGAACAGATGATGTACGTAGCTTCTACAGTTACTGATATGGCTACTACCTCGCAGTATTTCACTGAAAAGCACAGAGAACACTCTCATTTAGAAGCTCATATACGCTATCTTGAACAGAGTGCTAGACAAACATCACCATTACCGTCCTATCCAAACAATCCTTTTCTCTTCAGGCCAGAACCATATTCCATTCCCCCTAATGAACCCATCTCTGCTGGAATCCAATCCAGTGAAGATCTCTGGCCAAATACCTCTTCCAAAAGCAAGATACTACCTAAGTGGCCAAAGGCCCAACCATTAATTTCTTATGGAACAGCTTTTAAACTCAGGCAACTAGAATTGCATCTCAAACCTCGCCCTTCTTGGGATCAAAGCCGTCATCCTTCAGGCTTTTACAATCCATCAAATTACCAGAAGATTGCCTATCCAGGAGAAACATCAATATCCAAGCCTCAAGAAGTTAAACCTATCACTTCTGTCGCCTCAACACCTTCGCTACCACCTTCTGATCCAACTGTTGGTTCCACTACCTAGGAACCCATAGATATTTTCCCAGTGGAAATCCATGAAAGCCAACCAGAAAATCATATTACGTCTTTCTTAAAGAACTTAACTCTTTCTAAAAGAACCCAAGTCCATGCTACTTCTAATGATATCTTTAAAAGCTTTGAAGAGATTTATGCTGAAACCCAAACCCTCCAGAGCAAACCAGCAAAATCAGCAAAATCCGCTAAGTCTTCCATCTTCCATAGATAATGAACCACGAGTTGAGGACCCTGATAAGGACATGCTAGATGCCACTTTTTCTTCAAATATTAAAGCCCCAGATCTTTATCAAAAGGTTACTATTGATGACATCCTTCCAGATAAATGGCGTTAGTGAATGGTTTCATTCACTGCATGGATAAATGCTGACCATGAATACCATGAGTTGCAAACTCTTTTCAAACGATTCATTGCTTGCATGGAAGGCCGTCTTAAAGACTGGTATTAGTATTTAGGAGCCTACAGACAGTTACAGTTGAAGTAGTCCTCGAATATTGATAACTTTCTTGGCCTCATATATATTGAGTTTATTGGTAAACCTATCAGACATCAAGATATAGCCCGTGATGAGTTTCTTCAGATGAAATGTTGTTTAATCCACCCCAAAGATCTTGCTAAACATTACGACCGCATGTCACAAAGGTTTTATACCATTGGTGGCATAGATGATCTGAATATTAAGTAAGTGTTTCTACACTTATTCCTTGATACTCTTGTTACAGAAGCTCAGAAGATCCTGAAGTTACATAATTTGAAACTCTAAGATCTTACTATTACTAATGTCTATGAGTATTTGAAAGATTCAGTTGAACGCCTGTGCAATCAAAAGAAGCTTTTTGAAGCAGTCTCTCATACAAGTAAAATGCTCACTTCTGCATACAACAAAGATTACTTAAAGATCAAGTGTAAATCTGAGCGTTCCTGTGATTGCAAGAAAAGCAAGAAAAAGCACCATTTCAAATCATACAAGAAGAAAAAGCACAAGTCCAAGAAAGATTATTCTAACTCTCAGAAACGTCCTTTCTAGAAGAAAAAAATCTAGAAGTATATCAATAAACGAAATACCTGTGGAAAACGGTCAGATGGATGTTTCATTTGTCACAAGAAATGTCATTTTGCCAAAAATTTTCCAAATACTGCAAAGAAAGAGCAGTTCATGCTCTGCCTCCAAAAGCTTTTGCCAGATCTTGAAGATTCTGACCTCGAGTCTGTTATCTCTTTAGAAGATGAAGTTTCTCCAGATACGATGATGTCCGTTTCCTATTCTAATATGGAGACAAGTTTAGACACAAACACAGAAAGGAGTATAACATCCTCTGAAATAGATGATTTCATGGCAATACAATCTCTTGACCAAGTCAGTTCTGTTGACCCTAGCCTATCTCTTTCAACACTACCATCTCCAACCGTAAAGATTCATATTCTCAAGAAGGCTTACCATAAACATTCTCCTCTCATTGCCTATTTTGATATTGTTGCAGCCAAAACTCTCATGAAGTCCCACTATCCTCTTACAGTAAACATTGTCATGTAGGATTTAGAGCTGCCAATGGAGAACTCTTCATTGTTGATAAGATAAGCAAAACCATTCTGTGAGAATCCGCAAATGCGACCCCCCCGGGTCTCATCCCCGTTTCGGATTGGGCGTCTGAAACGTCGGAACTGATTCCGTCGTTCTATTTGCAAGGAGTGCTTTTCTCTTGATTCATATCAAGTGTCCCTAAGTTCTATTTCTAGATGCGAAGGGATTTGTTCAGAGTCGCCAGTACGTTTTACGAGAAAACGGACAAAATAGTTGTGTAAGAGGAAAGGCTACAGATAAGCCTTTCTTTACACGTTTGTCTACGAAACCATGATTCTATGGGGTTCGAAAACTATATTACGGTTTGGGAAGGTGTCAAGCACCCATTCCACCCTTTCGGTCTCTAGTGGTCTTATATATTTATTTTATGTTGAAAAACTTGGATGCTTTTACCGATAGCCTACTACTTTCTAAGTGAAAACCCTAACTCTTGGGAAAAAACGGGAAAAGGGATAGAAAACTTTGTGTTCCAAGATCCGACGTTTCGTTTTGAGAAATATAAATACAAGTGACAAAAGTGGTTTTCTTTAGAAATGGAGTTTCCCGTATTATTTCTCGGATAATGACGGTTTTCTCGGGTTTTGACTATCTTTCGTAAAAAGTCCGGATCTATGTAACAGAACTAATTCAATATGGAATTGGAACTCTTGAGGGGAGCTTTACCGGACGTATCGCAATCTATGAAGCAGATAGGATATGTCGGGTTTTTAATTCCTAAGTAAGTTTTACCGGTCCGGGTTTGAAAACAGAATTTTATCTGGATGGTAATGTACTTACTCTTCTGGTTTTACAAATGGTTTTATCAGGGTCTTTTAGTTTTGAAAACGATAGACTATTTGTAACTTGGCAATAAGTTTATTCAAATAAAACGTGGACAAAATAACAGAAATAAAACAAGTACACAAATATTTAATGTTAAATACTAGGAGAGACTTTCTTTACCTTCCCGACGAGAATAATAAATAAGAAAGAAAATATAATCCGGCGGAGAGATTTTCGGCGATAATAATCTTTTCCTTCTTCAGATATTTTCGAGAATTCGATTCCAGAGACGGGACACGTCGAGTATCGGGAATAGATCCGATAATTCTTCAGAAATAAGACGATAATATAAAATGCTTGATAATAAAATCAGATTTAAGGCTCAGCATTTCCAGATTCCAATTCCTCCCCCAAAACCATTGGGGGGCTGGTCTATTTATACTGCTCGGAGGGGATTGTCGCGCGACATTCCCCCAAAGAAATGCAAGTGTCGCGCGACATATCTGACTGTCGCGCGACATTCCTAAATCACTGTACCTGTTTGTCGCGCGACAAGCGGCTGAAGTGATGAGTACTGACACTGTGATGTGTCAGAAAGTTGTTGGTCGGGTGCATAGAGGGATTGTCGCACGACATAGTGGGATTGTCGCGCGACATATCAGGGATTGTCGCGCGACAATGTGATATGTCGTGCGACAATCCTACAAAAAGATAGGTTTATCGCGCAACAAACCTCCTCATGGTAGTTTCGGATGCTCGGGTGGGTCCCGGACTCCAAAAGCAGTAGTTCTCGTAGGTCTTTTAGGGTTCTTGCGGGGGTCACGGATCAGGGTGTCTACAGACCCTCTCGACTCAAGCTCCTTGCTTGCAAGGAATTGAGGCGACTGGAAGAGACCATGATCCATGGCTCCCGCATGAACTCTAAAGAAGTGCGTGTACACAGGAAGTATTTCGTGACTGCCTCCGGAGAGGGCTTGTGTTTGGTTTTGCCTCCGGAGAGGGCTTTTGTTACCTCATTGCCTCTTTCGAGGGCTTTGATTTGCTCCGCTTGCCTCAGATGGGAGGACTACCATTGATCCTTTTTGCGCCTCAGGTGGGAGGACTACCATTGTGCCTCAGATGGGAGGACTACCGTTGTGCCTCTCTGGGAGGGCTTCGCCTCAGGTGGGAGGACTACCGTTTGTGCCTCTCTGGGAGGGCTTCGCCTCAGGTGGGAGGACTACCGTTGTGCCTCTCTGGGAGGGCTTCGCCTCAGGTGGGAGGACTACCGTTGTGCCTCTCTGGGAGGGCTTCGCCTCAGGTGGGAGGACTACCGTTGTGCCTCTCTGGGAGGGCTTCGCCTCAGGTGGGAGGACTACCGTTGTGCCTCTCTGGGAGGCCTTCGCCTCAGGTGGGAGGACTACCGTTGTGCCTCTCTGGGAGGGCTTCGCCTCAGGTGGGAGGACTACCGTTGTGCCTCTCTGGGAGGGCTTCGCCTCAGTTGTGAGGACTACCGTTGTGCCTCTCTGGGAGGGCTTTGCCTCAAGTGGGAGGACTACCGTTGTGCCTCTCTGAGAGGGCTTTTTGATCTGTAAGAAGAAGGAAAATTGCCTCTGGGAGGACTTTTATGAGTGACTTTTGCCTCTGAAGAGGGCTTGTGTTGTGATTTGCCTCTGAAGAGGGCTTATGTTTGTGATCTCGTAAAATTTAATTTGTCTCTCTTTTGACTGCTAGAGTGAGAGAGAGAAGTTTTCGTGAGGGTGAAAAGAGCTCCTCGAGGTCTAATCTTATCCGAATGTCCGCTTTCCTGTATCTTTCTTGAATCTTGTTTTCATGTTTTCCTCGAGTGAGGATACTTTTCCCAGAAGGCAGTCTTCGATTTTCTTTTGCTTTTCGCAGCGTGATGATTCGAGGATTTTCCAAACCATCTCTTCTGTATCGTGCTGAAAAGAAAATTTGTTGAAAGTTCAATCTCTGATCTCTGTTTTCTTCTCAGTTCTCTTTTTTTGGTGGGCCCACATCGTTTTCTGTTTTTCGATGCCCTTATTTCTCCCTCGTTTTGGGAAAGACTTTTCCTGGCCTTCTCTGTTTTTGACCAGGAGTCTTTTCATCCCTTTGTCGTGATCAGGAGCCTTACTCACCCAAAACGAAGCCCTGAGCCGGTTTGGCCTAGCTATCACTTTTGGTGTGGCTCTCCCTGCCACTCTGCATTTCTGTTTCTCTCGCTCGCTTTGGGCGCTCATGCGGGTTTCTTCTCTTTTCTACTCTTTCAATTTTTTCTATTCCCGTCTTATCTCGCTATTCTGCTTTTTCTTATTTGATGGTCTCGGTCCTTCTGTGAGATCGGAGATTACTTTTAATCGTGGCATTCTGTTCTCGCATTTTTTCGGAGAGATGATTTGGAAGTTTTCTCTTTGAATTCGTTATCATGGGTGTGCGGTTTTAGCAATTTTTTCAAAAACTGCTCCTCGGAAGTCCTCCTGCATGAGATAAAATGAGAAAGAGGTCAAAAAATCAGGGGAGATAGGAGATTGTCGCGCGACACTTCGGTGGGGAGCTCTTTGTCGCGCGACAATGTGGCCATTTGTCGTGTGACAAACTGACCCACTATATAAGCCTCCTGCTGAGCTCATTCCACCTCATTCTCTCCTTTCTCTTTCTCTCTCTAGCTCTCCTTCTCTCTTCTTTCTAGCGCGGAAGCTCTGCCGTGTTTCTGACTTTTCCGGCCTTTTTCATATATTCTACCTATACCGATGGACCATGCTCATCCCGACCGACTGGAGGGTGACCAGGAGGAGGTCACCTTTATTGACGCTCAGGGCGTTCTCCGCTGCAGCCCTCATCATGACGACTGGGCGGACTTGGATTGGTATGATGAGGATGGGATAGACCGCGGCCGGGCGGTGGTCTATCGAGATGCTATCCGAGCTGCTCCAGTCCCGGATGTCCCGTGGCTCTTGATGGAGCCTATCTCTCACGAGATTCGCCGTCGATCTCTGGTATGTCTTCTTTTGTGTATTTATCTGTTTTGTTTCTTGTCGTTTCCTGTATTCATTTTAAACAATGTTAGTATGCATGTCTGCCTAGGAATAACGCCCGATTTTAGCGAACACATACTTTTACCTGTGATACCTCTTAGGTTTTAGGAAAAATACATAATCTACCCCTATAACCCTATAATTCTCATATTACACCAAAGTACCCTCAGGCTTGGAAAATTACATAATTTACCTTTATAACCCCATAACTCTCATAATTACACCAAAGTACCCTCAGGTTTGGAAAATTACATAATTTACCCCTATAACCCCATATCTCTCATAATTACACCAAAGTACCCTAAGGTTTGGAAAATTACATAATTTACCCCTATAACCCCAAATCTCTCATAATTACACCAAAGTACCCTCAGTTTTTGGAAAATTACATAATTTACCCCTATAGCCCTATAACTCTCATAATTACACCAAAGTACCCTCAGGTTCGGAAAATTACATAATTTACCCTTATAACCCCATATCTCTCATATTTACACCAAAGTACCCTCAGGTTCAGAAAATTACATAATTTACCCTTATAACCCTATATCTCTCATAATTACACTAAAGTACCCTCAGGTTTTAGGAAAATTACATAATTTACCCTTATAACCCCATATCTCTCATAATTACACCAAAGTACCCTCAGGTTTGGAAAATTACATAATTTACCCCTATAACCCCATATCTCTCATAATTACACCAAAGTACCCTCAGGTTTAGAAAAATTACATAATTTACCCTTATAACCCCATACTCGTTCTCTTGTCTGCAGTGGGTTGGCCGGGGTTGGGGTTCTCCCAACACTATATCTTCAGAGTGGCGACGGGCACCGGCCCCTGTCCAGGAGTTGATTCTTGCGACTCCTTTTGGCTCCCTCTTCGACGCCCTCCCAGAGCGGGTTTCTAGGGCGGCAGTTTTGGTGTCGGCACTGGCTTGCCATTGGTGGGATACTACTCATACCTTCCATTGGAGCTGGGGTGAGATGACGATGACACCCCTCGATCTTTTTGCTCTGACCGGGATTCCTTTAGGGGGAGTCCCTATTCAGATCGATGTCCCTTTGCGTCTGACGGCAGAGGGTATTGTTAGTGCGCTTGGATGGTTCCCGGAGCGATGGAGTTCTGGTGATACGATTCCTCGGGGTGTCTTGCTTACGCGGCTAGCCACAGAGAGAGCTCGGCTAGTTGCTTCAGGGGTTCCTATGACCCGTCAGGAGGCGCGCCAGTATGCCCGCGTCCTTCTTCTACTGACACTCCATGATTTATTCGAGGCTCGTGGTGGGGACACGGCTCATCTTTGGTGGTTGCCCTATCTTCGGGACTTCAGCCTCATGTTTGACTATGACTGGGGAGGCTTCATTCTTGCAGTCCTCTATGATGCCATGGACCAGGTCTTTCGCTATTTAGCCCTGAACCTCAAGGGCTTTTCTCTGCTGTGGGAGGTACATACTTTAGTCCTTTTGTCTTTGCTTCAGTTCTTTATATATTACCTGTTGATCATTGCTGATTTCTTTTATCTTTCCTTTTCAGAGTTGGTTTGTTGCTTATACCCGCCTGGGTCGCGCCCAGGTGGATCTCCTCGTTGAGAACGAGGACCAGTTCCCTTTTCTCCGCCGATTCATTGCGGGGAACTACAGGGCTCGCTACGTATACCGGACTCGGGAGACCGGAGCTGCTGCTGTCCACAACCTGCGGGAGGAGCAGGTAAATATTTTAGTATTCTTGCTTTTCAATATAGATAGAATATATATTAAATTACTGAAAATAAAAAACTTGTTCTCTTTTCAGATTGAGTGGGCCCCTTGGGGTGATCTGGGTCTCCATTATGGGTATGGTCGTGCTCTGACCGCCTCGAGGACTAGGCGTCTTATCCGGGATGAGTACGGCCTTCTCTTCTACTTGGGCGAGAGGGTCATTCGCCAGCACATGCCGTCCCAGTGGCCTCGTGTTCCATTATTCCCTCCTGTTCTGATGAGGCGGACGGGCGAGATCGATCCGGTGACGGTGCAGGCCTTGGTCGACGGACTCGGCTTCCAGACGTTCGTCGAGGAGGGAGACTACGCCATTTTTGCTACCCGTTATCTGATGAGGGAGCCGAAGGGGACTCGGGGACGGGTATTCTATGAGAGGTACCGGGCATTGGGAGGTGATCCCCATTACATACGGGGACAGACCCATTTAGCTAGAGTAGTTCCGGGTCACTTGCCACCTGTCCCCGATCAGAGGGACAACATTCTGGATTCTGACGATGAGGACCCCGAGGGAGAGAGGGATGTTCCTGTTGTGGCCGAGGGTGGTGATCGGCCGGAGGGCGAGGGATGTGATACTACGGCGGCTCCAGAGCAGTCACCTCAGACGTCACCTATGGGGGAGCGGCGTACCGAGGGTTTTGAGTTCCCTGCCGGCCCTCCTGTGTCTCCAGGAGTCCTTTTTGCTGCTGCTGAGGGTGCTGAGGGGAGAGCGGGATTTTTTGAGAGGTCCTGGGAGCCTGCGTACCTTAGGGCAGATTACGACTAGTTTGGGCGGACTCCTCCTGCGGCGGCGACTACTCCTTCTGGCGGGGTACCTCCTTTGAGGACGACGGCGATGGTGGACCCTCCAGGAGTCCGTACATATGCTATGTTGACTCCTCTTCCGACGACTGTCATGGGGCCTCCCGCTCGATCTCCAGGATTTGGCGGCTCATCCTCTCATCCACTTCTGTTCTCCATTCCTGAGGAGGGAGGGTCTACTTCTGCAGCCGTTCCTGCGGGGTCGTCTACCCCGTGGGTGGATCTACCCCCACTCCCCAGAGATATCTCCTATGTCGGTGCTGGCTTGCGCCGATATCCTGTCCCGGAGTATCCTCTTTCTGAGGATACCTTTGACTATTTGGGTGGTCGCCCTGGTGACGAGGTACCTTCTTTTACCTTCTCTTGATACCATTATGTCTATCTCTATCCATTTTGACTGTGCTGATTCTCTTTATTTCTTTTTTTTCAGAGAGTGAGCGTACGGGTGGCAGATTTACAGGCCTGGCACGCCCAGTATCTTTACAGCTGGAACCTGCTCCAGTATGTTGGTCGAGACCCTCCAGCCTATATGCGTGACTACCAGAGGGCTATTGACGTCTCCCTACGGCCGGACGACCCCCTGACTTCCTCCCACGCCCAGACGGATTCTCGGAGGAGCAGTAGTCGGACTTCCAGGCGTTCCCGATCGTCGGTGATTCGTCCTACGGCACCGGTCCAGTCCACGGGGCCTTCCCTGGCGACAGTTCCTCCTGTTCCTAGTGTCTCGGTTGTTGATCTTACTCCCGAGGAGGGCTCGGGTGACAGTGGGAGCGTGTCAAAGCGCGCCCGTATAGATTAGTTTTCCCTTTTCTGCACTTAGTGTTAGTTCTGGACAGATATGTATTCATTTTAGACATTTTTTTAGACGGATATTTAGTCTTTTAAAAACTGTTCTTTTATTGGATTTATAAAATATCTTTATCTGTGTTTGATTATATTTTTATTCTCTGTGTGTGAAAGATATATACATATATATATATAAGAGTCGACGATTTAGAAGCCATACCTGGTAGTGTAGTGATACTTTTTCCTGTAAAAAGAACAAAGTGAAAACAAGAAAGCATCCAAAAATGATTCTTTTGGCAAAAATGACTGCTATGTGTAAGAAAAACCAAATTAGGGTGACCCCAAAGGGGTTTGTCGCGCTACAATCCCTCCTGGATATGGGTTTGTCGCGCGAAAAACATGTACAGGTCCATCTTTTTTGCTATAAATACACCCATCTTCCTTCCTTCATCCCCACACCTTCCAAAAATGTCTTCTTATCGCACAAAATCTGATTTTTCTTATGTCAATACTCGAGATGCTTTGATATCTTCCAAAAATGGTCTGAACTTTGGTGCCTTCAGTCCTTTAGCGGGTTGGTGCCATCGTCCCGTCGATTTTTCCTTTCTGTTAGGTGCTTTGTATTTCTGGAGTCCTGCGGACCATCTCTTCCGCTTTGGACTAGATGAGCTCTGCCCGACCTATGAGGAGTTCTCCTGGCTGTTACGTTCTGACATTCGTCTCCCAATGGCAGTTCCTATAGAAGAAATTGGTCCCCGCGACATGCTAATTGCTCTGTTAGCCATTCCCCAGGCGGCCTGTGATGGTTTCATTGCAGATGGAATTCTTGACCTCCATAAAATGGTGAGGTTCTTTCATCGTTATGAAGATAGGGCCTCTTACGGCGTGGGGCGTACTGCAGCGGCCTTGATTTACCTGGTTTCTTATATGCTGTTGGTGACGGGTTCTTCCCGTGTTGATCCGACTATCCTGAGTCTGATTTACCAGGCTAGAAATGGGGAGTCTATAGTGTCGATCATTCTTGCAGAGACCCTGAATGGTCTTGATGATGTTCAACAGGGGGCCTCGCCCTTCTTCCGGGGGAGTCCGCGTTTGCTATACATGTGGCTGCTGGAGCGCTTTCGATCGGTGGGTTTCAACGGAGTTCGGCTCGACAATCCGACTCATTTCTTCCATCGGCCTCTCTTTGGTGCTTTGACCATGTCTTCCTCTAATTGGACGGTGTGGTTTTCGGAGAACTTTCGGGCTATCCGGTGGAATATTCCTTGGTGGAAGCTGAGGGCGATAGTACTTAGCACTGGGGGTCAGAACTACGTTCGGCTCCGCGGGCTCTGGTTTACTTCCTTTTATCTCCCCGGACGTCTTCTTCGGCAGTTTAACATTCCTCAGGAGGTTCCCCTTGGTCTAAACAACTTCTCCTCTGAGTCTAAATTTGTGACCCCGCATGTTTCTTTATCGGTAGAGCGGATGTGGCGTGCTCGACTGACTCGTCAGTTCAACTATGCCCGTTTCGGTATTACCCGGCCCCTCTGGGCTGATATTATCCGCTCTTGCTGGCAATCTTTAGAAGGAGAACTGATCGACGACCCCTTTCAAATGGAGTGGTTCCGATTTATGGATACTGAGGCTACTGATGATAACATTGTCTTTGCGTATCAGATCTTGGATGAAGCTCGGATCGACTTGGCTACTGAGGACCCAGTGTGGCCGACCCCTAGGGATTAGTTTCTTTTGTATTGTTATGTCTCCTTTGTAACTTTCGGTGTTCTGAACCACCTTTTAATAATATATGAGGGACTGTTTGTGGGAAATAAATTTATTTACAAGGTTTAAACCGGGCCTGAAGTCACTTCTCAGGTTGCCTACGTTCCCCATTTTGATTTTCACAAAGAACAAGAAGTTTTGAGTTGGGGTTCAGGTTTACGTAGTTCTTATTACATGTCACACCTATTGATAATATTTCTTCAGTCAATCCATGTTGACTGGTGAATGTAGTAACTGCCCATCCAAATCAGTGAGTATAGCGGCACCTCCTGTATCGATTTCTTTGACGATGTACGGCCCTGTCCATTTCTGCCCGAACTTACCCCTCGGATCTCTGGCTGGTTCTCGAATTTCTTTCAATACAATATCATTCTCATTGATACCCCGAGTCCTCACTTTCTGGTTAAATGCTCGAGCGATTCTCTTCTGATACCCCTGATGGTGGTATGCGGCTTTCAATCTCTTTTCATCTAGTAGGGCTAGCTCGTTATAACGTGCCTGGACCCACTCCAGTTCATTGACTTGATTTTCTAGCATTACCCTGAGGGAGGGGACTTCTAACTCAACAGAGAGGACTGCTTCCATCCCGTATGTAAGAGACAACAGGGTTGCCCCGGTGGAGACCCTCTCGGTGGTGCGGTATCCCCACAAAGCATAAGGTAATTTCTCAGGCCAGTCTCGACAGGTGTCGGTCATCTTGCTTAGGATATTCTTCAGATTTTTGTTGGCGGCTTCCACTGCCCCATTGGTTTGTGGCCTGTATGGCGAAGACCTGTGTCTGGTAATACCGTATTCTTCCATGACGATATTAGCTTCTCCTTCAAAGTGGGTGCCGTTATCTGAGATGATCTCGTGTGGGACCCCATATCGGCAAACAATATTTCTTTTGATGAATCAAGCTACTTTCTTGGCATCTAGGGTCTGGTAAGATTCGGCTTCTACCCATTTGGTAAAGTAGTCGATGGCCACTAGTATGAATTCATGGCCGTTGCTGGCTTTGGGCGAGATCTTCCCAATGACGTCGATTCCCCAAGTTGCGAAAGGCCAGGGAGCAGTCATGGTGTACAACTCTTTTGGAAGAAGCTTTTGGGATTTAGCATAAATTTGGCACTTGTGACAACGCCGTACGTGGTTAGCGCAGTCGGTTTGCAGGGTAGACCAGAAATAACCTTGTCTGATGATTTTGCGGGCAAGTGTATGTCCGCTCATATGAGGTCCGCAATCGCCCCCATGTATCTGATCCATTATTCTGACTGATTCTTCTTCGGTGAGGCACTGAAGATGTGTCCCGTCGTAGTTCCTTTTATATAATCTTCCGGCACAAAGTATGACCCGTGTTTTCTTGTTTGTTTTCTCAGGATACTGATGGTTCTTCAGCAGGTTCCAGATATCGTAAAACCAAGTGGTTGAGTCCCTTTCCCCTTCATTCTCTACCTCCAAGGCCGCGCAGTGTGCTGGTTCTGACTTCTTCTGCACCGTAAGAGTTATTTCTTCTATTCCTTCCGGGATATCGATCATAGATGCCAGGGTTGCCAGTGCGTCAGCAAAACTGTTCTGAGACCTGGGGAGACAGTAAAACTCTGCATGTTTGAACTTTCCCGCGATATCGTCCAGTCGGGCGAGGTAAGGGACTAATTTCTCATCTCTGATCTTCCATTCTTTCAGAACCTGGTGGACCACTAATGTTGAATCTCCGTATACCTGTATCCTCTTTATACCCCTTTGAAGAGCGATCTCTAACCCGAGTATGCAGGCTTCATATTCAGCCATGTTGTTAGTGCAGAAGAAGTCCAGGCGATATGATACTGGGGAGTGAGTTTGGTCTGGAGAGACTAACAGGATACCTATCCCGTTTCCATTCCGATTGACGGCCCCGTTAAAGTACAACTTCCAGTCTTCATCAATCTCGACATTCATGATGGTTTCGTCTGGGAACTCGGCTTCTTCTAGCACGTCCCCCAATATTGGATTGTGGGCCAGGTAATCAGCTATGGTCTTGCCTTTTACTGCCTTCTGGGTCATGTAGGTGATGTCGAATTCGGAGAGTAAAAACAGCCATTTTGCCATTCGGTTCGAGAGAGCCGGTTTCTCGAAGAGGTATTTCAATGGATCAATCCGTGATGCTAGGATGACTGAGAAGACTAGCATGTAGTGCCGTAGTTTCTGCGTTACCCAGACGAGAGCGGTGCATGATTTCTCCAATGGTGTGTAGTTCATCTCAAATGGGGACAGTTTCTTGCTGAGGAAGTAGATGGCCTGCTCTTTCCGGGTATCCGTTAGGTGTTGGGCTAGCATTGCTCCCGCGGCTGAATCAGTGACGGTTAGGTATAAAATTAATGGTAGTCCGGTTTGTGGTGGGGCTAATATTGGGGGGTTGGAGAGATATTCTTTGATTCTATCAAAAGCTTCCTGGCACTGACCGTCCCACTCTCCCGGTGAAGATTTCCTCATGAGTTTGAAGATGGGCTCGCAAGTCTGGGTGAGCTGAGAGATGAACCTACTGATGTACTGGAGATTACCCAAAAATCCCCGGACTTCTTTCTCGGTACGAGGTTTAGGCATTTTTTGGATAGCTTGAACTTTGGCAGGGTCTACCTCGATTCCTCTCTTACTGACAACATAACCTAGGAGTTTCAGGGACCATTCTGGCGTAAGTTTCCTTAACTTTTGCTTGACAGGTCTGAACTCCGACTTGATATGTATCTCGTGCATGACTATCTGACTGTTCAATCCTGGCATATCCGCATAAGACCAGGCGAAGACATCCACATACTCTTTCAGAGTTTGTGTGAATTCCTCTTTTTCAGTTTCACTCAAGCTTGTCCCAATGCGGACCTCCTTTCTTTCCTCTTTTGTCCTGAGGTTAATTTCAAGAGTGTCCCCTTCCTCGCTCTGTATACGCTGTTCCTCCCGTTCAGGGTGTTCGTTTAGTCTTTCTAACTCCTTATAAGCTATTACAGAATTACAAATAACAGGATAACGCAAAACAGACTCTTCTTCATTGATAATAGTGTTTACATGTACAAGTTTAAAAAGTAAATCTAGGAGTGGCTCTTTCCTAGCCTTACTCTCACTCTCACATCTCACCCTTACAATTTCACTCTTTTCCCCTTCTCTTTGGTAGTCTGGATCATCGTGTATCAGGTGTACAGTGTCATCCCTTGGCTCGTCATCCCCTAGAGTCATGATGTCGAAGTGATCTCCGATCATTTCTTCCTCCTCATCCTTCTTGTCTTCATTTTCTTCTTGTCTTCATTTTCTTCTTTCAACCCGATTGTCAATTTGGTGGAGAAACTGTGTTCGATGCTTTCCTTGACATATAGGTCCTCTTCATAGAAGATTTTCCATCCCGGTAGGTTCTCTCCGTCGCTGTTTCTCCAAGGTTCCTGAAAACCGCAAAAGGGGAAGTCTTCTCCTTCTTTGACAAAAAACCCGTTCAAAGAGCTGAAACTCGGATACTGATGCCCCCGGCCCCCTTTTTGCTGATCGTCTTCTTCAGTGTGTTGGTACCCCAAGCCTTCCCTTTCGTACCTCGCTACTGGTTCCAAGGCTTGAAGTAGTCCTGGTTGTCCCATTCCCAGACCGGCTCCAGGCAAGTATTTCATCATTCTTAACATATTTGTAATCTTGGTGCTGAGACCGGGGATATTGTCAGGGGGAAAATATTCGATTTTCTGGGTGCTGAGAGTTTGTACTTGAGGCTCGTAAGAAAAGCCTCCTAATTGTATGCTCTGGCTCCCGATTCCCAAAACAGGTAACTCCAGATCTGCCAAGGTCCTTTCAAGATCTCCTTGGATGGTAATTATGTTCCCTTCAAACGGTATCTTGATCTTTTGGTGCAAGGAGGAGGGGGTGCTCCTATGTCGTGTAGCCATGCTCTTCCCAGCAGGAGGTTAAAACTAGAGGGAATGTCTATGATTTGGAAATCGGCCGGAAAATTTCCGGGACCGACCATGAGATCAAGCTTCAGAGAACCCAGGACGGCCCTTCTGGTATTGTCCTAGGCCCTGACAGTCACAGCTGACGGGGAGAGCTCTGAGTCTAAGATACCTAGACATCTGGCAGTCTTTAGGGGGCAGACGTTTATGGTTGATCCGTTGTCGATAAGGACTTGTGGTAGGATTTTCCCTCGGGTTCGGAAGGTGATATGGAGAGCCAGGCTGTGTTTCCTTCCCAATGGAGACAAATCCTCATCTGAAAATGACAGACTTCTTTGGACCGTAAGTGACCCGATCATGTTTGGTAGCTGTTCGGGTGTGGAGTCCGGTGATATCACGGCTTCGTCCAGAAGTTTGATGAAAGCGGTCCTGTGGGGTTTGGAGGCAACCAAGAGTCCCCAAATGGTGATGTGTGCCTGGGTCTTCTTCAATTGCTCAAGTACTCTATCTTCTCCCATTTCCTTAGGTGACGGTGTTTTCTCGGCCTCCGTCGGTGGTGGTTGGTATACCCTTCCTGAACGGGTGATCTATTGGATACAAAGGGATGCCGGGTCTGATTCCTCCGAAGTTTCTGATGATTCTGTCTCTGTCGACCAACTGAAAGTCCCGGGGGAGGTTTCTGTCATACAGATTGTCTGCCTGGGGAGTTTTTGGGATTTGCATGGCTGTTTTTTCTTATCCTGGGTCCATCCTATCCCAGATTTTCCAGGATTAGTCTTGATAGCGAGTGGCTGTGAGATCCCCTGATTCGCCTTTCCTAAACCCTGCCCGGGTAGGAAGTTCATTTTTGCCATCCATTGGTCAATTATAGGATTGAGGCCTGGGGCAACTTGAGCTTTTGCTGGCAGTACAACGGGTGCCCTGTAGGCTGGGTCATCTCGTATGAGCCCCACGGGGTCGAAGCCTTCTTCATCAGTGGTTAAGGCATTGATTCCTGCAGGTGGAGCATGGTTAGGGAGTGGATTGTTGGCAACATTGGGCCCGCCAGGTGCGGGGATGGTTCCGGCTTTAATGAGGTCTTGAATACGATGGCGAAGGGCCAAACAACGCTCCGTGTCATGCCCTGCAGCTTGATGATACGCATAATTCTCATTCATTCTCCAGGTGTTTGGAATAGGGTTTGGTGGAGGGCACGGGTTGAGTGGAGTGATTAGTCCGGCCTTTCGGAGCAGCTCCAGACTTTTTACCAGGGTAGTGGAAAGGGTGCAGAAGTTTCTCCTTTTCTTGTCCTCGGTGTTTGAAGGGCCCCCTTGTGCGGGCCAACTCATCGGAGGTGGCTGTTGTGGTTGTTGAAAGGGGTTCTGTTGATAGGGGTATGAGCTTATTTGATTCACGGCTGTAGTGGCTGTCTTTTTCCCGATGTATGCGGCTTTCTTGGTATCGGTTTCAGCTTTCTTGGCCAATTCTTCCTCTACTTGTGACCCCATACTCAACAGGGCCCTGAAGTGTGGGAATACATGCTTTTCCATGCAACTCAGTACGGCTAGAGTGAAGTTCTTCTGAATGATTTCCAGCTATTCTTCTTCATCGGGTCGTTTGGACATTTGGGAGGCCATCTCCCTCCAGCGGGTGACAAAGTCACTGAAGCTTTCTTTCTCGCCCTATTTGGCCATTTCCAGGTGTTTACGGGTAATTTCCAAATCCTCGTTGGACCCGTATTTGGTCATAAATTCCTTGACGATATCTCCCCAAGTCTGCGTGTGATGCCTTTCCAGACCAAAAAACCATCTCAGGGCGGCCCCCGTGAGAGTCATGTGAAAGGCCTGTGCTAATTCCGGCTCTCTACAACCGGACACCTGCATGGATCTGATGTAGGACTGTAGATGGGTTTTAGGGGGCGTGGTTCCAGTGAATTTGGTGATGGAAGGGAGTTTGAATCCCTGGGGTAATCTTGCTTCTGGGTAGAGGGAGAAGGCATTCATATCTGTGATCTCATTTGCTCCTTTTATTAGGGACACCCCCTTCTGCAGGACCCTCATCTGCTCTTTTAGCTTCTTCATTTCTTCACTCTCTCTTGACACCTCGTCGGGCTGTTCCCGTGCTATTACCGATTCTGCATATACTGCCCGAAGTCGGTTGATGTCTGGGTACTCATTGGGGAGGGCTGCTGGGGCCGGTGGTGGAATGGGTCTTGCGAGAACTTGTGGCCATGGTTGGTATTGGGGGTCAAAGCCGGGTTGTACTTGGGGTTGCGGCCAAACTATGGGTGGCTCTTGCTACTGGTAAGTGGGGCCTGAATCCGGGGCCCATTGGTTCTGATTGTTGGGGTCGGTTTGAACTGGACCAGCTACGATAGGGCCCGTTTGGGGTGGATTGGTTTCTTGAACTGGGGGGAGTACTTGTGAAGACTGTCCTTGGTTCGGATCTCGATTCGGTGGTAGTCGATCAAACCCCGGTGGTGCAGTTCGTTCGGCTGATAATTCTTCTATTCGGATCCGGGTACCCTGTTGCTCGTTCGTGAGGTTTGCCAGATCCCGGCTGACGGTCATGAGTAAACGATGCATTTCAGCTAGGGTTGGCTGAGCTGATGACGCCTCGGCCAGGCTCTGATCTGTCTCTCGATTCTCGCGTTCATCGGCCATTTCAGGTGTGCTTGGTCTTACTAGTCTTCCGGTGTGATCACGGCCGGCCCAACCTTCCAGTCTGTTGTTGCTTCACGACTGTAGACGAAACCACGTGGCGAAGATGAAGGAAGACTGTGATGCGACTCGATTTTTGCCAAAAGAACCACTAAAATTGCCGAGAAGAGCCTCGGATTTTAAAAAGGTGTCCAAAAGTAAGCCGTAAGGTGGTACATCCCCTACGGCTGTTTGACAAGTGTTTTAACTCGACTCGATCTTATATGCAGCGCAGGTGTATGAATGGTTAAGGCTTCAGGCTCCCTCCTATTTGGCAAGACCTTGCGATATACCCCAAGAGCGGGTACGTGCAAGAGCCTTTTGATATACTTCCCGGGTACGTGAGTGTTCTCGTCACTCGATATACCTCGGGGGCGTACTTGGCCAAGGAGAGTGGAAGTAAATGCTTTCGGTTTATGTTGGCCCAAGCAAGCCAACTCCCTACTCACTTATAATAGTTTCGAGGGTTTGGGGTAATTTCACACTCGTAGAACCAATGCATGATTTGTGACAGTGCGTGCGAAAAAAGGTTGGGTTTACAAATATCATTATCTTGATTACGTATTTTTGAAAAATTCCCCTTTTCAGAAAAAAAATGTTTATTCTCAATCAATTAACATAAGTAGGGAAAGCAGTAAAAGCAAGTATTCAACAGATAAACAAAAGTCCACATATAAGAGTCTAGTTTTCTAGTGTCCCCAGCAGAGTCGCCACTGTGAGAATCCGCAAATGCGACCCCCCCGGGTCTCGTCCCCGTTTCGGATTGGGCGTCTGAAACGTCGGAACTGATTCCGTCGTTCCATTTGCAAGGAGTGCTTTTCTCTTGATTCATATCAAGTGTCCCTAAGTTCTATTTCTAGATGCGAAGGGATTTGTTCAGAGTCGCCAGTACGTTTTACGAGAAAACGGACAAAATAGTTGTGTAAGAGGAAAGGCTACAGATAAGCCTTTCTTTACACGTTTGTCTACGAAACCATGATTCTATGGGGTTCGGAAACTATATTACGGTTTGGGAAGGTGTCAAGCACCCATTCCGCCCTTTCGGTCTCTAGTGGTCTTATATGTTTATTTTATGTTGAAAAACTTGGATGCTTTTACCGATAGCCTACTACTTTCTAAGTGAAAACCCTAACTCTTGGGAAAAAACGGGAAAAGGGATAGAAAACTTTGTGTTCCAAGATCCGACGTTTCGTTTTGAGAAATATAAATACAAGTGACAAAAGTGGTTTTCTTTAGAAATGGAGTTTCCCGTATTATTTCTCGGATAATGACGGTTTTCTCGGGTTTTGACTATCTTTCGTAAAAAGTCCGGATCTATGTAACAGAACTAATTCAATATGGAATTGGAACTCTTGAGGGGAGCTTTACCGGACGTATCGCAATCTATGAAGCAGATAGGATATGTCGGGTTTTTAATTCCTAAGTAAGTTTTACCGGTCCGGGTTTGAAAACAGAATTTTATCTGGATGGTAATGTACTTACTCTTCTGGTTTTACAAATGGTTTTATCAGGGTTTTTTAGTTTTGAAAACGATAGACTATTTGTAACTTGGCAATAAGTTTATTCAAATAAAACGTGGACAAAATAACAGAAATAAAACAAGTACACAAATATTTAATGTTAAATACTAGGAGAGACTTTCCTTACCTTCCCGACAAGAATAATAAATAAGAAAGAAAATATAATCCGGCGGAGAGATTTCCGGCGATAATAATCTTTTCCTTCTTCAGATATTTCCGAGAATTCGATTCCAGAGACGGGACACGTCGAGTGTCGGGAATAGATCCGATAATTCTTCAAAAATAAGACGATAATATAGAATGCTTGATAATAAAATCAGATTTAAGGCTCAGCATTTCCAGATTCCAATTCCTCCCCCAAAACCTTTGGGGGGCTGGTCTATTTATACTGCTCGGAGGGGATTGTCGCGCGACATTCCCCAAAGAAATGCAAGTGTCGCGCTACATTCCTAAATCACTGTACCTGTTTGTCGCACGACATACCCGTATGTCGCGCGACAAGCGGCTGAAGTGATGGGTACTGACACTGTGATGTGTCAGAAAGTTGTTGGTCGGGTGCAGAGAGGGATTGTCGCACGACATATCTGGGATTGTCGCGCGACATATCAGGGATTGTCGCGCGACAATGTGATATGTCGTGCGACAATCCTACAAAAAGATAGGTTTGTCGCGCAACAAACCTCCTCATGGTAGTTTCGGATGCTCGGGTGGGTCCCGGACTCCAAAAGCAGTAGTTCTCGTAGGTCTTTTAGGGTTCTTGCGGGGGTCACGGATCGGGGTGTCTACACATTCAAATACAAATCTCTCCAGGTTTGTCCATTCGGCAGAAAGTCTTCAGCACAACTTTCCCTCAAAGGGATTTATTGATAGGATTCGACATCCTATATAAATTCTCTAACCTTCGTTGGTCTCAAGATGGATTAAGGTTTAAATGTTATTTCCTCCTATAGATCTTTTCCAATCCATTGTATCAAGTTAATCTCAATCCTACCTAGCAATTACCCAACCAAGTTTCTCATAAACTTTCCATTGAAGCCATTAAGCAAAACCTGATTACAAATTCCTGTGCTGAATCCCATTCAAATATCCTCCTTAAATATAACAAGCCACTTTGGAAGAACCCCAAGTTCTTCATCTTTTTACCATTTAAGTTGAATGATGATGTAAATCCAACCAAAGCAACACATTCAGGCATGAACCCGTAGCACTATGCCCTAGCCATCCAAGAGGTTACCTCTCTCAAGCAGCATCAACTGATAAAGGACACCAATTCTCCTTGGGCGTGTGAAGCCTTTTATGTAAATAAAAGGTCTGAACAAATTAGAGGAAAGTTGAGACTTGTCATCAACTACCAATCGTTGAACCACTTCCTTGCAAGTGACAAGTTTCCTCTACCACAAAAGCATTCATTGTTTGGACAGCTTTTAAATGCTAAAGTCTTCTCGAAATTTGACTTAAAAGCAGGCTTCTGGCACTAGGAACTCATCCTGATGATTGCCCCAAAATCGCCTTCTGTATCCCAAGTCACCATTACCAATGGACCATAATGCCATTTCGCTTGAAAAATGCACCCTCTCAAAAGGCTATGATGCAAATCTTATAGCCTCTACTTACGAATGCCTTGGTATACATCGATGATATTCTGTTATTCTCACCCGATGAAGATTCACATTGCCATATTCTGGAACATTTCTACCTAATAGTCATGCAATATGGCATTATGTTATCAGAAAGAAAAATGGTCATTGCTCAAAAAGAAATTGAATTTCTCGAAATGACAATTTCAGATGGAAAATTCAAGCTACAGCCTGATATCTCAAAAGAATTGCTCAAATTTCCAAAAGTCACTCTTTTTTTCTTTGGTATCTCACAGGAAGCTACACCATAGCTTTTCTTTTTTATGCTCCCAAGCTTTATCAATACCTTCATCTTGCACAAAATGATCCAGAGATACAACGCCGCTACCAGATTGTATCCCCAAATGCTCTCAACATGACAACTTTCTTTACCTGGTTAAAAAGTATTCATCAATGGATGCATGAACTCTGAGAACATTGTTACCTCTATGTTTTAATCAGATTCCATAAGCCAAAAATAAGGCCTCCAGCAAATGTTCCCCCCAGTGCTAAAATTTTTGAATGGTTCGTGTTCAACCTGTCAAAAGCAGTCAGAGAATCACACAATCTCCAATACATGTTCTTTTTGGAATATATTTGTGCTCACAATAATGTTCCCCCCGCAAGCATTCCAGAATATGTAAAATTTGGTCTTAATCCATGGTCTAATGATCCCCTATGTCAAGGACTTGTCGATCAGCTGTTTAGCTATGGCATAAACCACAATTGGACTAATGGACAACATAGTTCTAATTCAGACTTTTATGTAGGACAAGGAAACCCTACAGATGATGAAGCAACATACGAAGATGACTAACTCGGCCCAACTCAGTGTCAGCAACCATGTTAACGCAGTCGACAAAAAGAGATTCCTTCACATGTATAAAGTTGTATTATTGCATCTTTGCTAGCTTTTGTAAAAGTAAAGTTAGTGCATGCTTTTGCTTTTATTTTAATCGAGGAGCATCTTTTGCTTTCTCAAGTTGTATTTGTCGCTTTATGCTTTAGTATCTTTTCAGCTGTAACATTTGTGTAGATGTGCTATGCCCTTTCCTTTTATAAAAGGAGCCAGCTTCTTTATTTTAGAGATATGCTTCACAGAGTCTAAGAGTCTAGAGTTTGGTTTTTGAGCAGATTGCTTTCTATAATTCCCTCATATGTGTAATGAAATTTGTCTTGGTTTGATAATATTTTGCTGCGTCCTCACAACTATTTGTCTCGTAGTCTTGTTATGGTATCTGTTTGTTTGTGGCTATGGTGGCCTGAGTAGCTCTTTTCGGTATAAGATTCGCCCGTAGCGATTTACATGTCTTATTGGTATCAAAGGTTATAAACATGTTCGTCCGTGAGTCGCCGTCTTTTGGAGTTCTGAACCAAGGTTCAGACAAAAAATTCTTATTGTCCTTGTTTTTTCTCAATCAAATAAGTCCTCTATGTTTGATAGCTATACACAGATCAGTAAGAGATTAAAACTTCATGAAAAGTATGCTCTATGACTTCCACTTAGCAGTTAATCCTCTTCGATTAGTATGCTCTGTGACTGCCACTATTAGTGGATCTCTCACATCAGAAAACTTTGAGGTTAATTGTGTGGATCTCTCATATCAGAAATGTTTGAAGTTTTCTTACTCTGAAAACAGGTATAGTTTCTAAGTTCTCACTTTGTAACGTGAATAACGATACGCAGACAGGGTGCTTGAGCATTATTGAAGGCCATGGAGTGCCGTTATTATTAGCTTGCAGAGTAGTCTGGTATGTGATTCACAATTCAAAGGTATTACTTAGAGTCGTCAGTTCGACATTTGTGGGGCAATTAGGAAAGTGAAAGAACAGTAGAATAAAATAATTCTCCATGGTTGAAAACCTTCGGTGAAAGAACTCTGATCTCTTATAAAATTTTCAAAAATATATCTTCCTTTCTCCAGCGTCTTGAGTCTAGTTCTAAAATTCTCTATAGGTTTAAGTCACTGTCTAGTAATTCATCATCTTCCCATTTTGACTCAAGTAGATTAGGTTCTCTATATGAAGTCTCTTATCTTCCCGAAGATTAAAAAATCCCAGAAATAGACTTGCCGATGGCAAACCCCTATAATATCTTCTCCAAACCAACCTTTCCTTCTTTTACAAAATAGATCAGACAACTTGTCAGCACTAAATCTTTTAAACTTCACGTTAAGGAGTATGTTCAAGCTTCCAAGTTTGATGACACCATCGTTCTTGCAGGATCTCAGGAACACTTCTTCACAGTCCCCCTTCCTCATGACTTACCAAGAATGGCTGTCGCACAAGGATACACACATCTCCATTTTGGAGCTGTCAGATTAACCGTTACATTTCATGGCTGTAAAGGCCTTGAAGCTGTAGTCCGCTTAGCATTAGTGGATTCTCGAATAAAGGAATATTAGCAAGCGTGTCTTAGAACTGTCCAAGCTACCCTGAATGTCGGGACAATCTTTGTCACTCTCTACCTGAATTTCAATATCCCTCTAACAGATCGTTATCTGTGTGAGGCCCTCAAGATATGTCCAGATCTTTGGCGTCCCCATGATTGAAGGCACAACAACTGCAACCATACACCATCAGATGATTTACAGGATTCAGAATCATTCTTATAATCTCGCAATTCCAAACTCCAACACAGCCGATGCGTTGTTTTTGCAGGTTAACTCCAACAGTGCCCCAAGTGCCAGTTATATACCTCGTCAACTCCCAAGGGAAGAACTTATCAAATTGTTACCTGACCATGGGTCACATTTTATGAGTCCTTTCATGAGCAGGCACATCTAGTGTCAGTTCAAACCACTTCATCCAGTTTTGTCAGAAAAGCGAATAAACAAGTGGAAATTCACTTCGACAACAAGCCTAAGCCTCAAATTCAGGACAATCCATTTATCACTTAAATAAATATACTGGAACCCATTGTCCGACTCCCATCAGATCCCAATCTGATCCATGAGCCCATGCCAATTTTTTTCTTCAACAAAAACGGAACCCCTTGCTTCCAAGGCCAAGATAGTACTGGTCATATATGGTACGTTAGGTACGACACTTGTTACTGTGATGCATGTGAACAAGACCATTATGAAGATATGCTTGATGAAGATGAAAAGCGTAAATTAAGGAAAAAAGAGAAAAAGAAAAATGCCCAGGATATTCTCAGAGAACGGTATGAAGCCAATGATCGCAGTTTTGCAATTTTTCTGCAGTTAGGAGAAAGAAAAAGGAAAACATAGTATACATTGATTCATTGAAATCATGCTAAAACAACCTATAAAAAATTTGAACATTCAATCATTATTTCATCAAATCCTCTAAATGTAAGCTAGAATAAACCAAAATGAAGCAAAATCACAACTAAAAACAAGAAGAAAAAACTATACCTAGATAGTGCTTCGACATAAGATACTTGCATTGCTCTCTTCAATCGTAGTTTGCTTTCCCTCTTTTCAATTCCATCAATATGTGTATATCTCCTGTTTCTGCGCGGGATTTAAAAGTTGAAAGAGGGAAGGACAGTTTAGTCATTTTAAAACTCTTAAATTATTTAATTTATAAAAGGAAAAATACTTATAACAAACTGACGTGGCCGAAATACTTCCGTGCTTATGAACCCAAGTGTAGGTTGTCAAGTTATAATACTTGGTAAGTTCAAGTGTCGAACCACAAGGATAGTCAGAAAGACGATGAAGCGATTACGAGTCCAAGGCTTTGTTTAAAGAAGTGCATTGGTTGATTTTAATTGTTGATTTTAAAGTTATGCAATAAAAATTAAAGCGATGTATTAAATGATGAGAAAAGGCTAAGGCATTATAGAATTCATCTGCTTTGCAACATTATGTAGAATCAATCTCATTCAAAGTTCTCAATGCAATTCCTAAATGTCAAGTATCTTACACTTTTCTAAGCAAAAAGGTGTGAAGCAAAAGCAACCCTTTCTCATATAAATGCCATATAAAGAAAGGGTGTAAGCAAAACTTAACACAAGTGTATCTCTCCTTTGTATCTTGTAATCAAAGGGTGTGAAGCAAGTGCAACCCATTCCCATATAATGCTCAACTAAGATACAAATTTAAGATACACCAAAATAAAAGGCATAAATTTAAACTAGGCATTTGAGAACTCATTGTTAGTTTCCCCTAGGCAATTGACTTGATTATGAAATTAGCCACTTAAAGAGTTAAGCACAATAAATCATAACATTTTCTTTGCCTAAGATTGGGAGGTGTAGGTGGTGGATGAACCATCCAGTATAGACATATTTGATAAATACAAATTGAATCCTTAGGGTGGTTAGTGGAGTTGTTTATGACATAAACTTAAGAGATCCTCTTTGGCAACACCTTAACTAAGAAAATATTGAGTTACAAAATCACATAAAGTGTAGAAAGCACTCAACATATCATTAAAGCATTCAAGGATTGGAATCTCAAATTTATGGTGTTTCCATGAATATCAAAGACTAATCATGCTTGGCAATGAAAAGTATCTCATTTATAGAAGGAATGGACATAGGCTAGTAAGAAATACACAAGTATATCATCTCTTCATTACTGCTTGAGAACTAGGTATACAAGGCATACAAAGTCAAATCATCTAATGAAGATTATCTTACTAGCTTATGGATGGTTGATTAAATGGAGAAGATGAAGGATTCAACAAGTATTTAACAATACTAACAATGGAATGAGAAATGAACTTACATAACTAATGCATAGCAAACTTCATCTTTTAGCCTTAGTAAAGAAATTTACTCCATAATAAATGTAGAGACAAGAATTATAGAAGTGTATTCCATTTCTCTTCAATGAAGATAATAAATTACAAATTCTAGAGAGAGAGTGATAAAATTCAAGACAAGCAAATAAAACTATTAATAATTCAAGAGTCTAAGTATTTTTTCAATAAAATAATGGAGACTATATATATAGATGGGTGTGTTGTCTCCTTTTCCTCTCTCTACTAAAGATCCAAGAGAAACTATCCTCTTTGTCCATTGGAAAATAGCCACTCTTGTATAAAATACAATATTCTAGGAGATAGTGATTTGTATCACTTTTTAGTCTCCAAGCTAGCTATCAAAATAGGGGAGGTGTCATAAAATACAAAGTAAGCCATCTAGATTAATTTTGGCCTGAGCTAGATGGATCCAAGTGATGGGAAAAATTCCTTGATTGATCTAGCAAAAAGCTAGATATATTCAACTCTTGTTGTCAACTCTTGATAGATCAAGGAATGAGCTTGACTGGTCCAACTATTTGAATTTTCCTTGACTTTTTGCTTTACAAGCCAAAAATTGCTCGGTTTATCATTCTTCTTGTACTCAATAAGTTCCTCAAGATCTAAAGGCAATAAAATAAACACAAAAATGCCTTTTCAAGCAATGTTAAATACAAAATATGCTACGAGACTAATCGCGAGATAAATTAGCAAACCGGATGATTTTAGAGAGTTAAACGCGTTAAACGACTCCGAAAAAGAGCATATTAATGACAATATTATGCGTTTATCAACTCCCCCAACTTATCTCTTGCTAGTCCCTTAGCACGAAAAATAAAAAAATCTAAATGCATTTAGCACATGCATTAAGCCTTTGAACTCCTAAGTTCCCCGAGAAGACGAGTTTTGTCTCGTGAGGGTTTGTAGTGATGATACCCACAAACATCCGAAGTTTGAACTCAAAGAAGTATAATTGAAGCATTTCCATGAATTGATTTAAGTGTTTGGCATTACTAATACAATTTCCGGAATGTTGGCATTTGATTGACGATCTCCATTGCTTACAATCTCTTTTAGAAACCAGCTCCAAATTTTCATTTGAACACACTATTCATATGTAATTTTGACACACTCACTCTTAATCACAAATAATTCTATTCATCAATAGTGGTAGAGAGAAATCTTTCAAAAACAAAAGCTCAAGAACTTTGTCGATTTTAAGCACTTTTCTTTATCTTTTACTTGGACTTTTTGCTAAATTAGCTCAAGGTGGTTTGCATCTCTATGGAGGGAAGCGGTCTCACTTTGTGATTTTGCATTCATAGCTTCTTCTTCTTCTTCTTCTTTTCTTTTTTTTTAAATCAAAGGAAGCTATTCACCCTTTTTTTCCATATGGTAACCTTTGCCTATCCTTAATATTAGACAAAATGACTTATGAATTTAGTCAAGTGAAGCTTAAAGTCAATATTAAGTTTAAAAGTCATCCAAGTTTCCAAATCTTTTGTAAGTGCCTTGCATGTGTCCCCTCTAGGGAGGATCTTTTCGAAAGAGCTTTTATTGCATTTGAACATTACTTCTCTCTACACAAGATGAAAATAATTCTATGTGATACCAAAGACTAAATCAAGCCACAACATTATGCATGTTCATAAAAAACTACAAGGCTCAAGAATCTAAATCAAGCAATGCCATGTAGATTATCAATCAAGTACCTATCCAAATCAAGAAATTCATGCCAAAAACCATCACTTCAAGGACAATTCTAAAAAATATGGATCATCATTCTCAAACTTCGAGAAGATGGTAAAATCGATCCTAGCATGGAGAAAATTATCATGAAATAAAGCATGCTTGAAAATTTGAAAGTGCTCACCCCCCAACTTACAGTTGGCATTGTCCTCAATGCTCTTGAAGACGACAAAAATTGGCGAGTTGTTGGAAAATTGCTTTCCAATTTCTCAAAAATGAGGCTAAGATCGATTTTGAAGCTACTTCATAGCCATTTGGGGGAGTGTTGGTCGAAACTTTCTAGACAGAGAAAGTTATGGGTTTGGGGTTAAAGCTTAAAATTTGGTGAGATGTGGAGAGGATTGATGAAGAATTGTTGAAATATGAGAGCTTTGAGTAGAGATTGAGAGGTTTGGTGAAGGATTTGAAGAGAGAGAAAATGGTGGGTTTGGATCTAGAGCTCCAAATTTGTGCAAAATTGTGGGTTTCTTAAATCTAGGAAGAGATTAGGAGTGGATATGAAAATATTTAAAGGATTTAGGGAAGATTGGAAGGTTTGATGGGAGTTTTAGAGGCTATGGGTGAAGATGGGTGACTGGAGAAGATGATGAATAGTGATGGGTTTGGGTTGAGAGAGAGAAAGTGGTGAGTTTTTATGAAGGATTTGATGAAAAATTGTGAAGAAATTGATGGAGATTTGATGTTAATAGAGGTTTGGATGTGTGTAGCAATGGGGTTTGAGGGGGAGAGAATGGAAATGTGAGGGATGGTGGGTCTATGAGAATGAGAAAAGAGGGGAGAAAGCTAAGGATTTTTTTTTGTGCTGCCATAACACTCTGCCGAAGTTGGATCAATCGAGCTTTAGGCTCAATCGATCGGGCTTTTTTTTTTTTGGAGACAAAACAATGAAACTCTCATGTTTTATCTTATATCCTCAAAATTTATCCGAGAAGTTGTAAATCTATACCGATTTTTTTTGAACTTTTTTGAACTTTTTATTCTGGATTTTTTTGAAAATTTTTACAGATCATCCTTCCATCCGCCTGAACCATTCTCATATTTTTTTCAGCATCTTCCAACTCATGCTCTTGCTCGATTTGTTCCACTTTACCCGCATTTCCTTAAATCACGTCCGAAATTTCTTTTTTGACTCCAAACAGCCCGAATTTTCTAAAAACTCCAAAAACAAAAATATACACATTATTTACAAAAATTACCTACGCTTTTTAGGCGTTGGTCGGGTGGGTTGCTTAGAGGGATGGACTCCTATAACGACGGAATTTCCAAAAACGGTTTGCGTCTTTGACCTTTAACTTTAAATTTGAAACCGATTTTTAGATTTTCAGTGACTTTATCATGTTTACATGTTCAATTCCATCATCAAAATCATCTTGTTTGTTACTTATTGAAAACACGTTAAGTTCAAGAGTCATATTTCCATAGGCCAATTTCACAATTTCATTCTTGCAATTGATGATAGCATTTGATGTTGTAAGAAAGGGTCTTCCCAAAATCACGGGAATCTCATTTTCGGGATTGGATACTGTCACACCCCGATTTTTGGACCTCGAGTACCCATTAATCCACACATACTCAGCCATCTAACTACCGGGTGTGAAAATTTTAAAAACAATTTACCTTTAAACTAATGTTCGAAAATACAACTTAATGTAAATTACCATAATACAGTATTATATATAAAAGAAAATAAAAATTTACGAAGATCTATCAAGAACAAATTCCACAGGAAAATGAACTAGCACATCCTCTACAATTCTCCTTGGAATCTTGACTGTTCGATCTGCCAATTGGATCGTGACTTTTATAGGTTTCAACTCTCTTAAACCCAATTGTTGGTAGACCGAAAATGGCAAAACATTAACACTCGCACCCAAATCAAGCAAAGCATTTTTGATTCTAAAGTTGCCAATCAAACAAGAAATGGTGGGGCAACTGGGATATTTGAATTTTGGAATTCGAGTGTCTTGTATTATTGAACTAGCTTGTTCCGTCATAAATGCCTTATTTTTAACATTCAATCGTCTTTTAGTGGTGCATAAATCTTTTAAAAATTTTGCATAAGAAGGAATTTGTTTAACCGCATCAAGCAATGGAATGTTAATTTTCACTTATTTGAACACATCAAGAATTTCGGCATTTCGGGTCTCCTTGACAGGTTGAGATAACCTCTCCGAAAAAGGGATTTTGACACTATTCTTGATTTTCTCCAAACCTCTTTTCCAACTCTCTTTTCTTCCCTCATTTTCTCTTCTAGGGTGATCTCCTTAACTTGACTTGACTCGGCTATGTCCACCGGCTTTTTGGCCTTAGGAATTATAGTTTTGTCAATCTCTTTCCCACTCCTAAGGACGGTGATGGATTTCAACTCCTCAACATTTCCACTTGACTCACCCTCATTGATCACTAAAGCTTGGCCTCGAGGGTTAGCTAAATGTTGGGATGAAAATTTTCCTTGTTCTTGGGTGGACAATGCGGTGGTGAGTTTTAACATTTGGGTTTTCAAATCACTAACCTCTCTATTGGTCTTATTTATAAATTGCCGCAAAAGAGACTCCAAATTTGAATTTGGGTTTGGGTTAATTTGACCAAAAGAGTTGTTTTGGGATGGAGGTGGTCTTTCTTGGTAGGAATTTGAATTTGCATTCGAATTTTGATGAGCATTTTGGTTTCTCCCCCAACTAAAATTAGAATGATTCCTCCACCCTTCATTGTACCTTTGAGAAAATGGGTCATTGTGAGGCCTAGAGTATGAGTTATTGACTTATGAGGGACTTTGAAGGACCTCTTTGAAGGCCGGTATTATGTGACACTCCTCCGTGGAATGTCCTACCTTTTCACAAATGACACAAACGGTGCTAGTACCTATACTACCTTTCCTCATTTTACTAGACTCCATGGCTTCAACTTTTTTTGACAATTGCATAAATTTTAACTCCATGTCATCACATTTGGACAATTGGTACAAAGCACCCCTCTCGAAAACTTTACCCTTAACCTCGTCCGTGTAGATGTTCCAATTTTGGGCACCTTCGGCTATTTCATCAAAGTACAATAAAGCATCCTCCGGACTCTTACTCAAAAAATTTCCATTGCACATCGTTTCTACAAACGTGAGCATGGCGGGAGTGAGTGATTCGTAAAAATAGCTGACAATACTCCATGTCGCATGTCCATGATGAGGGCAAGAATTCAAAAGCTCTTTGTACATTTTCCAACATTTTTAAAAACTTTCATTTTCTTTGGGAGAAAATTTTGAAATTTGCCTTCTTAAAGCATTGGTTCGATGAACGAGAAAGAATTTCTTTAAAAATTCGGTTTGCAACTTTTTCCATGTTCGAATGGAATTGGAACGTAAAGAATTTAGCCATATTTTTCCTTTATCTTTTAAAGAGAATGGAAAAAGTTTTAACCTCATTACTTCCTCATTTGTGTTAGCTTCTCTAAAAGTATTTTTCCTTTAACTTACATAATTAATGCATTGCAAACTTCATCTTTTAGCCTTAGCAAAGAAATTTACTCCATAATAAATGTAGAGACAAGAATTATAGAAATGTATTCCATTTCTCTTCAATAAAGATAATAAATTACAAATTCTAGAGAGAGAGTGATAAAATTCAAGACAAGCAAATAAAACTATTAATAATTCAAGAGTCTAATTATTTTTTCAATACAATAACAGAGACTATATATATAGATGGGTGTGTTGTCTCCTTCTCCTCTCTCTACTAAAGATCCAAGACAAACTATCATCTTTGTCCATTGGAAAATAGCCACTCTTGTATAAAATACAATATTCTAGGAGATAGTGATTTGTACCACTTTTTAGTCTCCAAGCTAGCTATCAAAATAGGGGAGTTATCATAAAAGACAAAGCAAGCCATCTAGATTAATTTTGGCTTGAGCTAGATGGATCCAAGTGATGGAAAAAATTCCATGATTGATTGATCCAATCAATCAATTCCATGATGGAAAAAGCTAGATAGATCCAACTCTTGTTGTCAACTCTTGATAAATCAAGGAATGAGCTTGATTGATCCAACTATTTGACTTTTCCTTGACTTTTGCTTTAAAGGCCAAAAATTGCTCGGTTGATCATTCTTCTTGTACTCAATAAATTTCTCAAGATCTAAAGGCAACAAAATAAACACAAAAATGCCTTTTCAAGCAATGTTAAATACAAAATATGCTAAGAGACTAATCGCGAGATAAATTAGCAAACCGAATGGTTTTAGAGAGTTAAACGCGTTAAACGACTCCGAAAAAGGGCATATTAATGGCAATATTATGCGTTTATCTCAAACCTAAAAACCAAAATTGTCCTTACAACAAAACAGTAATGTGAAAAAATCCTTCATTTGTTAAGTTAGTATATGATGTCCGTTTGCTGTATAAAATTATGGAATGAGGTCTCTAAACCCATTTTCTTATAATGTTACATGGACCTCTCAATTTAAAAATCTAACAGTTTCTAACATTGTCGGGATAAATTGAAATGCAGCAATAGTGCAAGGGGGTTTAGTGTAAGGTAAAATAATTTAAAGAGCGATCCATTAACTGACAAACCACATAAAATTTAATGTATTTTCCCCAATTTTTAATGGTAGAAGGCTAATCTCAACTAAAAATTTTAAGAGCAACACTTTTAATTTGATATAACCAAGTTGATACTCGCAATCACTCTAATATAATCCTTAATAAGGTTACTTTTGTGATAACTTTAAGAGAATCTTTAATAAAGTAGTCATTATTGGTAAATTTTAATTGTGTTGTATCCTTATTTAAGAAAAAAAAACCCCGAATAGGACCACCGTTGGAATTAATTTTTAAAATTTATAATTTAATAATTCAATAGATTACACATGCTCTTAATGCTAAATGCTGAATTTAATTATTAACAAGTGAAAAAAAAAACCATTATTATATCTTAATGTTGAATACAGATGTAAAACAAACACCACCTAAATAATTTGTAGACGGTTTGGTTTGAATTTGGGCTATAACATATGCTGAACGTTTGTACCCAGCACAAATATGAGTTTTAAGCAAGTGTAGTTATATCCTATTTTATTTTATTTTTTTGAAATTTTTTTAGTGATACTTTTAAAATTGATCAAAAGTATTCTTGGTTCAGTTGGAAAATTCTTATGAACCAATTTGTATGTCAGGATTCGACCTGTAGTTCTCACATCCGTATCAATAAACAATATTACATTTGTTGTTGCGCAATAACTTTCATATCTCGGGGTTACAAATGAGCTTAAAACATGTTTATTTTTTTTTCTCCGAGAACCACCCAAATGTATCATTATTTTTCTTTTTACATGTATATATATGCACTTCTAAAGTCCAAAACAAAATTAATTTATAATAAAATTATAGAAACGTAGACGAAGAGGAGTCCACCACAATGATGGTGACGGCAGGGAGATTTTAGGGTTTCCGTTTGTTAATAAAGTAGAAAATGATAGGAGAAACAATTGACTTTTTTGTTAAAGGTTGAAAAATAAGCTGAATGATGTCGTGAGATGCTCACCAAAACATGTTTATTTTTATGATTAAATATCTTCGATAATTTTATATTTTTCTAAAAAAATTTCTTACCACTAAAAGAAAAATTCATGGAAAAACAAGAAAATATCTCGTCACATTAGTCAACTAATTTCTCACCTTTTCACCAAAATTTATTATTTTTACTATTTCCTATATTTTTAAACAGTGTCTAAGATATATATATATATATATATGTTATAGTTAGTATATTAATAATTTAGAGGACCTAAACTTTTCTTTTTTGGATAAAGGATCTAAACTTTTTAAAAATTAATGAATCCTATAATATCTTTAATGTTTTTTTATTTTTTTTCATAATTCATGCAGAATGCATGTATGTATAGATCATAATTATATGATGAAAGTAACTTATAAAAATAATAAATATAATGTTGTTACTTTTATATTAATGGAAAAAAAAAATTAACATGAATTTATTGAATTACTTCACTAAGCATGTTGAAATATTGGAGGAAATTAGTGTTGAATTTCTAATTACCTTTTTATTTACGAAAATATTCTAATTTAAGAAATATATAACAAGCGATAAAAGAACAATAAAACGGTTTGTATTAATTAGACTTAGTTTTATAAGTCGGTTTGATTAGAAAAAATCTGTGCACATAAACAAAATATATAATACATTAATGGAAAAGCAATTTTTTTGAAATATAGTCAAATTTAGAGAAGAGATAATGGAATTGTAATATACCGTTCCAAAAAAATAAAAATAAAAAGTGATGATGATGATGATGATTATAAGAAATAAGAAAAGTTTAAAAGGATAGGGTTGGTTAGCAAATTAAAAAAAAAATAAAAAAAATGATAAACAATATAAATAAAAATCATTAAATTTGAAACTACTTAAAATTTAACTTATTCATGTATACTAATGTCAACAAAAAATTTGGGCATAAATAATTGTGTATTTTGGAGTTGAACCATTACTTAATTTCTAAATCAAATACGAACCTGCTGAACATAAAAGTACAAAATTGGTGAAATGGAAATATGACACAAAAGTCTCTTCGAAGACGAATCACTAAACGTGCTTGGTATACTCCGGACTTACACTATGAATCGATTAAACTATTTATTTGGTTCAAGTTTATGTTCATTTCTAGAACTCAAAATGGTAGTTTTGCATGGAAAGTTTGAGATTCAACTTTTTGGCATCAACTATAAAAGACTCTTAGTGTGAATTTACTAATTTAAAATTATCAAAAATTTAAATCTGAGACTCTTGCAAAAATAAATATTATTAAAAGTTCTTCTGAAGAAGGCTTGTAGATTATAGATATGAGAGAAAGAATAAGGAAATTTGGTGTAAAAACCGCGCCCTCCAACCAATGGGGGTATAGGCCTATTTATAGTGCTAGGACATATCTATTTGTCACGCGACATATACTTGTTTGTCTCGTGACAAATAACTGAAGTGATGGGTTTTGATACTATGATGTGTCCGAAAGTGGTTGGTTTGTTTTTAATGGGTTTGTCGCGTGACAAAATAGATTTGTAGTGCGACAAACACATCCAGGTAAGCTGTTTGTTGTGCTACAAATACCCCTGAAGCATGCTCTAATATGTTAGTGAATTCAGGACTTTATGTGAACTCTGTAAAAAAAAAAAATTTAAGATTCTTATAGAGGTCAAGAATTAGAGTGACTAAAGTTTTCTCTCTTTATCATTTACCTATCTTACCAAAGGGCGTGATTTCTCTTGGAAATCGTCGTGATGTGATGAGTAATTAATGCGTTAAAAAGTAACCATCTTTTCAAAATTTGCCCGACCTCCCAGTAATAGTCCACGTGTATCGGTCTCAGCCACGATGCTTCTATTGGAAGATATAGATCCAACACTTACAGAATTTTTTTCAGTGAAGCATAAAAATCATCATTCGCCGAGGAGTCAAGCACTTGAGGTCAACTCAGCAGTCGAGCCCATATGCTTGAGGGACAATTGAGAGAGCCCCAAAAATTATTTATAACTAGGATAAAACCATTAGGCCCATTACTGAAATAGGCCATGACGTCATGCCGTATGCAGACACTCAAGTATATATAATTTGTAAAAGTATATCGTAATTTGTATATAATATATTAAAAAGGAAATTCTTAGTAATTTTTATACAAGAAAATTATTTTTCTTCTCCATTCATAAAAAAAAATGTTCCTTATATCACCACGATATCACGAAATTTTTATTAGATGATAAAATGCTACTATTTGTAATGGTAATGAGAATTGCATTGGCACTTTGTAGCAATCATTCCATTTTTAGAGTACATATATAAATCATAATGTTGTAATGAAGCTGAGATATAAAATAACGAACATAATGCTTTAATAAAAGTAGAGTTAGAAAATTCAAAAATTAGGTTATAACTATGATTATCCTTTACATAAAATTTTATTAAGTACTAGTGTATTATCACATTTCACGGTCGCCTAAGTTGCTTAAAATATTGGACGAAATTAATGTTACATTTGATTACTAGGTTAGAGTTGCTAATACTTTTGACACTCGATATTAATCTCACTTTTGTTCTTAATATTTCGATTTAGGCGCATTAAACTCCAAAATTGTTGCAATATAGTTCAATTGACAATTGTACATTTCTTGTTTTGTAATAATTTTCATATAAATGTGGCAAGTAACTTTCATATCCGTTGTAAATAAGCTTAAAAAAAATAAAAGAAAAATTCGCTTTTGTATAAATCACGCGTGTGTATATATATATATATATGTGCACCTTCAAAGTCCAAAACAAAATTAGTTTGACAAAATTAAGTAAAAGCACACGAGGAGTAATGAAAGTATCTCTATTTGCGTATAACTAATCATCGGGACTAACCGATGATTTTTATAAAATGTTGTGATAAAAATACGTCCTCCAAAAAATATAGACCGGGTCGATCTTATACCAAAAAATTGTTTCGGTCCAAAATTTGAAAAATAAATCAGTGGGTCACTTTTACACTTAGACCGGTGCAAGTTAGTAAAGCGTATACCATACCCATGCATAAATTATGCTGCCTCCTTTATTCAATTGAAAGACATGGCTTAGATATTGCCACGAGGGCTTGGCCAATATTGATTCTTAGCGTTGGTTTTGAAAAAAAAAACCAAATAAGGGAATCATTGATTTTTCAAAGCTTCCATTTTTCTTTTTCCTTTTTCCTTTTCCTTTTCCTTTTCTTTTTCTCTTTTCTTTGTAAATCTTTAATTATTTATTTAAAAAAATGTAATTTTTTTTTTACTTTTATTTTGCCATATTAAATTCATTTTAATTTCGATTCAATTCAAATTTCAGAGGCAACTTTATAGAACATGTTAGATGTAAAAAAAAATCAATAATTTGCCTTGACATAATTTTTCAGATTTAGGCAAAACTCGGTAAAACAACTTTAGAAATAAATTTGACTCCAAAGACTTTGGATTTTAACGCTCAACTACTATTTATATTTTGAATTAAATCATATAACTAATTTATCTTATGTCTTGAATTATATACGGTGTATCCAGTAAACTCAGCAAATTTCCGTTGAGTGTCGTATCTACAAATCTTCAATTTAACGCAAACAATTACAATGAAGAAAACACTTTTGGCATCGGAATTAAGCAAACTAAAAATATAAACCTAACAAATATTTTCTCATGTCTACAGGGAGATTTTAAGGATCCGTTTACTAACAAAAAGGAAAATAATAGCAAAAATAATTAAATTTTTTTTGTGAAATATTAAAAAATAAGCTCAATGATGTGACGATATGCTCATCATATCATATTTATTTTATGAGTATATGTCCTTTATTTTTAATTTTTTTTAGAAAAAAATTCCTCACTACTCATAGAAAAAATTTCATAGACAAAGCGAAAAACAAAAGAACATCTCATCATATCGCTCAACTATTTTTTTAACTTTTTACAAAATTCAAATGTTTTTATTATCATTTCCAATTTTGTTATCAAATGAGTGTATAAGATATATGTTGTATATATCTATAGAACATATTATTAATTTGAAGTGATGAGGGGGAGTTATGGTTATATCGACCAATTAGCATACTTGAAATCTATGCGGAAGGCCACGCTAGCAAAATTAAGCGATAGACCACATAGATAACTCAGTTGCTTAGAGGACCAGAGGAGAGTTAGTATGCCTTTAAACATGCTTAGTGTATTTGGGAGACGATAAAAATCCTACTGCATGAATTGGTAAGGGTCAATAGGCCTCCTGGAGCTCTGAAACAGAGTAGCAAAAGGAGAAGGTAGATTGGACTGTACTTTGCTCTAGAAGCAAGTACAGTCAGCCGTTGGACCATCAAAATAGCATTTAATGTCCTCCAACTACCATATATAATGCGCCGGAGGGATGGTTAGAGATACTCAAGTGCAAAGTATGGATTAAGCATCTTTAGCAAGGCTCCATAAAAATAGAGAGCCTTTACTCCTTCTATAGGGGGCGGATGATAACAAGAAACGAGGAAAACCATTACTCAAGAACATTTAATAACTTTACTTGTAAGGAATTTTACAGCCTCGCACTCATTGTCTCACAAGAAGTTACTTGCTCTTAGGGTAAAGAGTTTATTGGATAGCTGAATGTGTTGTAAAGAGCAATTGTAACACTATTATTCATGTATAAACACCCTTTGAGTCCATAGCTTGTTTAAAAAAGGGTGGAGTAAGACCTGTCCAGGGTTGAACCACCTATATAATTTTTGTGTCATTTCCCTCTCCATCTAAATATTGTGCTAAGTCACTTCTTTTAAATAATATAAATTTTATGAAAAAACGAATCAAACTACAACCTTGAAATTAAAATATAAATTTTATGCAAAATTTTGGACCACTAGTATATATGGACTCGTTATAATACACTTCTTTAGTATTTATCTAACATGGAGTTAGGTTATAAAGAGGGATTCCCTTTCTTTAACAAAAAGAAGGAATGATCATTTGGATGGGTAATTGAATAATTTTTTTCATAAGATTGTGTAGAGATGATATATATTGTGAGTAGATCATCTCCACCAAATTTCATAACAAAATTCAACCTAAAAGTGAGTCAGATGATCATCAAAAATTTTAACAGCCAAAAATGTACATATATATCAATTTTTCAAAACACCAACTTCCAGGTTGAATTTTTGTGGAGGTGATCTACTCAATGTATAGACCATCTCTACAAATTTTCATAAAAAAATTAATCAATTTGCCCCTCTAAATGGTCATTGCTTCTTTTTGTTAAAGTAAGGAAATCACTCTTTATATCCCAGCTTACCTAACATGTGTATTTGTTTAGTCCGGGATATATGGTAATGTAAACGTAAAATTATGTTTAATTAATACTGAAAATAGCTAGGTTTTCTTATAAAAAGTCTTTAGTCGTTGTTTACAATTCAAGTAGATCAATTAAAACTGAATTTAAGAGATAGAAAATTAAACATGAGAGGTGGTTCTCTGGAGAATCATATAAGAGTGATTTTAAACGAAGGGTATTACTGGAGGGATAAACCTTGGCCCATCATATGCAGAGTTCCAAATGACATGAATAACAACAGAGTTGTGGATAATCCACAAGCATACAAGCCGGAGCTTGTGTCCACAGGTCCATTTCATTATCAAAATGAATCACTACTGCCTATGCTGCGGCATAAGCTCCGGCTTTATATCCATCTATCAGAGCGCCTGTATGGATCATCTGCTACTATAGAAAATGATCTCAAGAAAACGGTTGACGTGTTGGTGCAGCGGGCAAGACAATGCTACTCCGAGAGTTTTCACACCATCTCAGACTCCGATTTTTCTTGGATGCTTACCCTTGATGCTTGTTTCATCCTTGAAGTTTTCCACTACGATCATCTCAACTCCAAAAGCACCAACAAGGCAAGTCAACTATTGCTCTTGTTTTTTCATCTCTTAACATTGAATATTATTCCAATGGTAGTTCTATTGTTTTTATTAATTAGTATTCATATATATATATATATACATATAATAAGAAGAAGAAGGATAAAACGTTGGGTGCGAACTCAAATTATGGGGTGGGGTAAAACGTTGGGATGCAAATTCAAAATGTTCCTGAAATCTATCACTTTCATTCACTATAAAACATTTAAAGTTCAGCATTTAGAAGCTAAACAGGCTCTGAATCACTTAAGTGTAAAATCTGATCCGAATTCATGTAAGCTTTTCTCTTATCTAGCAGGGAATTGTTGTCGACGACCCCATTTTTAATGCGCGACGGATGCTACCAGCACTGAGGTTAGATTTAATCAAGATGGAGAATCAGCTACCACTCTTTCTATTCGAAGAACTATATGCTGTCATTAGAACTATTGATCAGGAGGAGCCTCCTTCTCTCATTGAATATGCATGCAAATTCTTTACTCCTTTGGTACTTCAGTCTGCGAATAAAATGCCTACGAATGCAGCCCCTGTTCTTGGAAGTAGTAGCCACACTCATTTGCTTGCTTTAGTCCATTCCATGTTTAAACCCAGATCACCTCGTGGCCATGCTGTTTCCAGTCCCGCTCCCACTTCTATATCTATCCGTGAAAGCGATCAATTGATGGATATGTCTAAATTGAGATGCGCCTCAGATTTTCTCAAATTCGGAATCAAATTCAGTATAGGTGATGGCTGCCTCTTGGATATTGATTGCCGAGTCCAGTCACCACGACTGGAAATACCTTATATTGTTATCAACCACAGCACCATATCTGTTTTCGTAACTTACTAGCGTATGAACAACTATGTGATCGAAGAGAGTCGTCTTATTTTACACCCTACATTATGTTTCTCGCTCAACTTGTGAAGACGCAGAAGGATGTTGAAATGCTCCGTAACCGAGGAATTATGAATCATACACTTGTTAGTGATGATCAAGTGGTCATGGAGATTGGGAATCTCTCCAAAGAAGCTGCATTTTCATATGATCCACTCGACTGATACCTTCGTACGCCAATCAAATTTATAATCAATCTCCAGAATGATATGCGGAAGAGGTGGATGATACAGTTGAAAGAAGATTATTTTAGCACGCCTGGAAATGTTATGTCATATATTTTTGCAATTGAAGGAATTGTTTTGTCAGTCATCCAGACCTTCTATACCGTTTATACCGCCAAACAAAATAGGTAGACATTGCTTCACCTTGCACTGTGGTCAAACAAAATGAACACATATCATCTCTTAATGTTTGGACATCAAGCTATACAAAAACAGGAGGTTGCGAGTTCATCCCTTCTTGCTCTTGTATGTTTCCAGGTGTGGGTACTTATTTTGTCCCCTGCATTTTATAAGACGTGTTTTATGTCTTCGTTACCTCTGTAAAATCTCTGAAGCAATTATCGGATCTTGTTTTAATGTTATGGTCTAGTTAATGATAGCGACATGAGAATGTATTTCATTAGAAATAACGGAAAGTAACCATTCTGGGAACAAGGAGTCTCGGGTCTCTGAAACTGCATAATTTAAAGCAAAATAAGCTATATTATGAGTGACACGTACCATTCGCGTGCCTCTCTTACCCATAAAACAGAAAAAAAATTCAAAATAGTACCAATCTTGCCAACAGTGGGGTGGTTAGAATTAAGCAAATCGACCACAATTAAAGCATCACTTTCCACAACAACAGGAGAAACACCATAATGCTTTGCTGCTTTGAGACCTTCACGAATTGCCATGGCTTCAGCAAGTTCAATATCAAGACAAGATTGAACAAAGACAGACCCAGCAAAAAGAAATAAGGCACCATTTTCAAACGCAGATAGGAACACAGCTGAATCACAAGCACTAAGTTTCCGTAATTTATTAAAAACTCTAGAAAATGTTGGATTTTGCAAAAGCAATACACACAGCATCACATCCCCATAGTGCATGCTCAATACTTTCCTCAATGTCCCAACCTTGGGCATAACCCGTCTCTAGTAATTAACAGCACGCTGCAATAAATTCATCTTTGTCGGAGACATCATTACAAACACGCAACAGAAAAATCAGAATCTGTCTAGGTAACTGACTCGGCCAAAGCCAGTTCTAAAATTGAGCGTGAATGGACGTTGCTAATGAAGATTCATAATGAGAGGCGCCTAACAGAAACGAGAGAATTAGTTTGTTTTGGTGAACTTGGTTTTACAATAGTTGCATATTATATACAATACGCTAATTTGAACTTAATTAATATTTAAGAGCATAATCTGTTTCGTAATAGCAAAAAATTATACATTCTTAATGTCCTAAAAAATAAACTAGACCACCGGGTGTTGAACATTTACAAAACAAATGGAACTCACAATTTGACACGAAGTAGTCAATAGTAATATGGGTTAATTGCACTTTGCCCCCCTCAACTATAGGGGTAGTAGCACTTTGCCCTCTAAACTATTAAAATTAGCAATTATTATCACCAACTATCACTTTTGTTGCAATCTACCATTTTTCGCTGACGGAGTTAATTTCTTTAACGGTAGAAGCATCACCTGTACATCACGTGAGATATTTTGAGGGCATAATTGGAATTTTGCAATTTACTCCAAATTTACCATTTCTCCTGCCAAAAAGAATGGCCTATATGTATATGTAGAGAGAGAAACACAAAGAGGGAGAGAGAATGTACACACAGAGAGAGAGGGAGAGATTTCTCCATTAAAAAAGCTATGAAAAAATACAAAGCATCAACAACAGGATGGGTCTCAGGGGCTTTAGGTTGATAAAAATCATTAATTACCGCCATAACAGGGGTGGTTTTCGACCTAGGGAGATTACCCTTATGCCATTCGTAATTTGGATCAATCAACCAAGCATGTTGATTGAATTAATTCAATTGATCAGCGTTTGAGGTGAAATCTGTTGAATTAGAAGTAGAGGTAATTTTGGGGGAGTTTAAACTCAGGGTTAAGGCATCAACTATACATGAAGACGAGTCTTTAGGAGATGGAGGAATGGGGCCAAAAATCAATCGGTCCTTGAAAGATGATGGAGTTATAGGTAGATGAGCTATGGAGAGTCTGTTGTGCTCAGGCAACGAACAGAGTACCGGCGTTGACGATGGTTGTGGTTTTCTAGGGCTTAAATATGAAATTAATGGCTCTTTCTCTATATGAATTCGCCGATAAAGGTTAATGGGAATACAAGAACTAGGGTTTTGTGATTGAGGAAAAGGAATTTGTTCATTGATTGAACTGATTGATGAATTTGTTCGCCGAGAGGAAAATGATAAAACAGAGCAAAAATCAAAGAAAGAAGAAAGAAAATGGTGTATGAGTTCTCTATGCTCTCTCTCTCTCTCTCTCTCTCTCTCTGTCTGTGCGTTCTCTTTCTCTATCTTTGTTTCTCTCTATCTCTTTCTTTTGGTTAGAGAAAAGGTAAAAGAGAAGTTAACTGAAAAATTCCAATAATGCCCTCAAAAAATCTGACGTGGTTCTTCTACCGTTAAGGGAATTAACTCCGTCAGCGAAAAATGGTAGATTGCAACAAAAGTGATAGTTGGTGATAATAATTGCTAATTTTAATAGTTTAGAGGGCAAAGTGCTATTACCCCTATAGTTGAGAGGGGCAAAGTGCAATTAACTCTAGTAATATTAGAAAAATATTGGTTTTCTTCACTTTTCTATATTACTAGATTAATAATTAAAATTTAATTTGTTGTCATTGGCTTATTAACATTTACAAAACAAATATTGGGTTTCTTCATTTTTCCATATAATTTAAACGCAGGTTCAACTCCCAGAGAGAGAAACTTAAACTAAAAAGGCTTTCTATTTTTTTATGGCTTGTTAACATTAAATGTGATCATTGGAATAAATTTTCGCACGCACTACATTAAAATTTAATTTGTTGTCATTGGCTTGTTAACATTTACAAAACAAATATTGGTTTTCTTCACTTTTCTATATAATTTAAATGCAGGTTCAACTCCCGGTGACAGAAACTTAAACTAAAAAGGCCTTATATTTTTTATGGCTTGTTAACATTAAATGTGATCATTGGAATAACTTTCCGCACCCACTAAAACAAAAATGTAAAAAAGAAAAGAAAAAAAAATGTGTGTGCGCCGCTACAAATATTTATATTGGAACATAATTTTGAAAAAAAATTATGTTACACGAGGAATAGTACGTACATCCACCATCAGTATGGCTGCGATTACACATAACACGAAATTTGGGAACGGAATTTTACTACATACAGTAGGAGTAAGCATAATTTGTATCTAATATTTTCAAAATAAAATTCTGAAATTCCTTATATCATTACAATGACTTTTATTACATAAAAAATGCCACTATTTGGTAGTAATAACGAGAATTATGTTACACTTACTATCAATCATGCCATTTTCACTGTACATATATATCACAATGTTGTAATGAAGCTAAGTTATAAAATAACTAACCTACTTTAGTGAAGGTGGGTCACAAAGTTGGGAAAATAGGTTAACATTATCTTTTACATAAATTTTATTAATTATTAAAGTCTTAACATTTTTTACTTGGGTAAGTTGCAGTAAAATATTGGAGGAAATTAATGATAAATTTTATTATGTTCTATCCCTTATAAAATATGGTGTGGTTATGAAATTAGTACATTAAAGTAACTGTTTTACTTTGACAAAATTATTGTAACTTCACTATCATGAGTAGAAACTCTTTTAATTTAACAAATTTAGAATACTACTCTATTTTCAAATTCAACATATTTTAATACCATATTATTTACGCGGTTAATAAGTCGCCCCTGAGTTATTTTATTCGACATTAAACTCTTGTCTGACCCAGATTCATCTAAAAATTGTTAGATTTTTAAAAAGGATGGATATTTATTTTCATTTTCGCCCATTAATTAATTTATTTTTACATATTTTAAAATTTGTCCTTGTATTCTTTTTTTAAATAAAATGAGCTTAAAATAGAAGGTAAATTATCATTGGATTACTCAACATCTTTTAATTAATTCATTACTAAAGATGGAGTATTAAACAAAGTTATCACAATGTGTAATTGGCATTGTATGTTTATTTGGAATACTAAAAAATGTCTATTACTCAACCTCAAAATTAAAGTTTTAGTGCATCCATCTCAAATAAATTTTTACAATTATATTTTGGGTGCTTCAAATTAATAGTGTAATTTAAATTTTTCTGATCATAGCTATGGGTTATTAAAAATTGACCAAGCCCAATTTGATGAGAATCAACCTAATTCCATATAACTGACAACTAGACAATAAATAATGAACAGTGATAAACAACTTCATATCAATGAAACAACAACTAAACATAAATGGAGAAAATAATAGATTTGTGTTTGAAGGGAGGTTTCTCGAGTGGCTCTTATGCCAAATTAGGTAATACGTCCTCCCTTTATGTGTGAGTAGATTGTAATAACTTAAACCTTGATGAATCAGTACAATTGACGAAGAAGAAGGTGGCAGTGTGTGTGGGAGTGAGTGTAGAGAGTAACGTTGATTCTCTTGAGCTAAGTGTTTTCCTCTCCTATTTATGTCTATAGGATATGGTTACATTAAGGTTAGTGGACTATGGAAATTATTGGTAAACAAGGTCACTACTTCAAGATAAAGGTTGTCCCTAACCTTGTTCACACTTGTATAAGCGGATATTTTAATACTTATCCTCCAGCTCAACTTTCCTTTACCAGTTGGCTGACTATCCATGGTTGGTCTTCATTATCTATGTGTAGGGGTGTTCACGGGTCAGTCAACCGACCTATTGACCTACTTTTTGGACCGGACCGACCACTTCGGTCCTTTATTTTTTTGGACCAGACCGGACCGAAAATGTATATAAGGCTGAACAGAACCGAAGCAGTGTTTATCGGGTCGGTTTCGGTCACTCCATCGGTCTGGACTTGATATATGGGCTTGTTGCAAAATAAAGTTGGGCCTAGAATAATAGAAGATGTCATAACAAAAAAATGGCTAACTTTTGCAACAACAAAAAAAATATTAATACACAACAACAAAAATACACAGCCTATTACACAACATTACAAATTAATACACAGCCATTTTATAAATAATATTAGTAAATATATATATTTTTTACAAATATACAAATACTCAGTTCGGTTCGGTTTTATAGGGTTTTTTAACCTATAGGACCGAGGACCAAACCGACCCGCAATATATATATATAAACCGAAAAAAAGCCTACGGTCCAGTCCGGTTCGGTCGGTCTTTTCGGTTCGATTCGGTTTTTGCACACCCCTATCTATGTGTACCTTGTTCAAGGACTTGTGTATTCTCTATATTATCTCAAATGATGGACATGTGTTGTGGGCTATAGGTTGATTAAAATATGGGCCGTCAAAGTTGGGCCTAACTAAAAACGGACTTATAATTTGTACCTCCCACAATAGCCAAAGTTTGTTAAAAATAAAAATATTTTATTTTTTTATTCTCCCAAGAAATGATAGTAAAATAATGTTTATATGTTTCTAATATGTTACATTATGTTATAAGATACTTGATATATTCTTAATCATTAGAATATTGTGATTTTATTGCTAATAATATTGTGTTATTGTTTAAAAATAAACATCTTAATTCATTGCATGTGGGCTCAAGTTTTATCCTGAACAATTGCATTATTTTGATTTTTTATTAACAATGTTATGTGGACCAATTTGAAAATCTGACAATTTCTAATAGGGTCATGATAAAGTGAAATGCAGCAATAGTACAAGGGGGTTTAGTGTAAGGTAAAATAATTTAAGGGATTATCCATTAACCCGACAAACCACATGAAATTTAATGTATTTTCCCTTATTTTTAATGGTAGAAGGTTAATCTCAACTAAAAATTTTAAGAGCAACAATTTTAATTTGATATTACCAATTTGATACTCCCAATCACTCTAATATAATCCTTAATAAAGTTACTCTTGCAATAACTTTAAGAGAATCTTTAATAAAGTAGTCATTATTGGTAAATTTTAAATGTGTTGTACCCTTATTTAAAAATAAACAAAAATAAAAAAAAACCGAATAGGATCACCGTTGGAATTAAATTTTAAAATTTATAATTTAATAATTCAATAGATTATACATGCTCTTAGTACTAAATGCTGAATTTAATTATTGACACGTGGAAAAAAAACCATTATTATATCTTAATGCTGAATACAGATGAAAAACAAACACCACCTAAATAATTTGTAGATGATTCGGTTTGAATGTGGTTTATAACATATGCTGAACGTTTGTACCCTGCGCAATTATGAATTAAGCGAGTGTAGTTATATTTTATTTTATTTATTTTTGAATTTTTGTAGTGTCACTTTTAAAATCGCTTGAAAGTATGCTAAAGTTGGAAAATTTTGACAAACCAATTTATATGCGAGGATTTGACCTATATTTCTCACATACGTATCAATAAACAATGGTACATTTGTTGTTGCGTAATAACTTTCATATGCCGGGGCTACAAATGAGCTTGAAATATCCCTACTCTTTTTTCCCGAGAACCACCGAGATGTGTCATTATTTTTCTTTTTTACTTGTATATATATATATACTTCTAAAGTCCAAAACAAAATTAATTTAATTATGACAAAACTATGTAAACATTAACGAAGAGGAGTCCACCACCATAATGGTGACTATAGGTTGATTAGAATATGGGCCATCAGAGTTTGGCCTAACAAAAAGTTCACTTATAATTTGTACCTTACACAATAGTCAAAATTTGTTAAAAATAAAAATAGTTTATTTTTTTTATTCTCCCAAGAAATGCTACTAAACTAATGTTTATACGTTTCTAATATGTTACATTGTCTTATAAGATCCTTGATATATTCTTAATCATTAAAATATTATGATTTTATTGTTAATAATATTGTGTTATTGTTTAAAAATAAACGTATTAATTCATTGCATGTGGGCTCATGTTTTATCCTGAACAATTGCATTATTGTGATTTCTTACTAAAATTGTTACGTGCCTCTCAATTTGAAAATCTGACAATTTCTAAGAGGGTCATGATAAAGTGAAATGCATCAATAGTACAAGGGGGTTTAGTACAAGGTAAAATAATTTAAGGGGCGATCCATTAACCCGACAAACCACATGAAATTTAATGTATTTTCCACTATTTTTAATGGTAAAAGGTTAATCTCAACTAAAAATTTTAAGAGCAACACTTTTAATTTGATATTACCAAGTTGATATTCGCGATCTCTCTAATATAATCCTTAATAAAGTTACTTTTGCATATCTTTAAGAGAATCTTTAATAAAGTAGTCATTATAGGTAAATTTTAAATTTTTGCATATCTTTAAGAGAATCTTTAATAAAGTAGTCATTATTGGTAAATTTTAAATGCGTTGTACTCTTATTTATTTTTATTTTAAAAATCCAAATAGGACAACAGTTGGAATTAAATTTTAAAATTTATAATTTAATAATTCAATAGATTACACATGCTCTTAATACTAAATGCTAAATTTAATTATTAACAAGTGAAAAAAGAAAAAAAAAGAAAAAAACACCATTATTATATCTTAAGGATAAATACATATGTAAAACAAACACCACCTAAATAATTTGTAGATGATTTGGTTTGAATTTGGGTTATAACATATATTGCACGTTTGTACCTTGCGCAATTATGAATTAAGTGAGTGTAGTTATATTTTATTTTATTTATTTTTGAATTTTTTTCATGACACTTTTAAAATCGATAGAAAGTATGCTAAAGTTCGAAAATTTTGACGAACGAATTTATATGTCAGGATTCGACCTGTAGTTCTCACATCCGTATCAATAAACAATGGTACATTTGTTGTTGCGTAATAAGTTACATATCCCGAGGCTACAAACGAGCTTGAAACATCCCTACTCTTTTTTCCCAAGAACCACCTAGATGTGTCATTATTTTTCTTTTACTTGTATATTTTTGTATGTACTTCTAAAGTCCAAAACAAAATTAATTTATGACAAAATTATGTAAATATAAACGAAGAGGGGTCCACCACCATGATGGTGACTACAGGGAGATTTTAGGGTTTCCTTTTGTTATTAAGGTAGAAAATGATAGGAGAAACAATTAACTTTTTTGTTAAATGTTGAAAAATAAGCTGAGTGATGTCATGAGATGCTCACTGAAACATATTTAATTTTATGATTAGATATACTCCATAATGATGTTGTAAGAAATATATATATATATATATATATGTTATATCTAGTGTATTAATAATTTAGCAAATTAGTATTTTCCCCAAGATTTCAAGAATCACTTTACTTAAACCCGTCGCATTTAATAAATTAGTGAATTGCCCAATTCTTAGGATTTGACCCAATTATTCTTGTTTTCAGCCCAAATTCGAAAATAAGTGTTTCTTTTATAATATTCTAGTATTTTTAATATTAATTTAACTAAATTATCCTTATTGAATAATAAAATTAATAATAAATATTTATCAAATCTAATAGAAATCCTTGACTCTAACACAATTAATAATATATATCTCTAATAAGATTCGTTTTTAAATTAACAAATTATACAAATGAATTAAAGGCTAAATTCCTCTCTACAAATTGTTATCCATCTATTTATCGAGATTTTGAAGAATGACCCTTAACTCTAGTGGCGAATATTATAAAGAGAAATATAGCAGTAAAAAATCACATATTTACTGTATCAATTATCAACGTCAAAATCTATAGTCCATGGCAAAATATGAGATTTACAAAAGGTCTAATATAGATTTATGTGTTGTTGTGATAATTCAATATATGATCTAAGGAACCATCAATAATATTCTATTTGGTGTACGAATAATGATTTGTTAGAATATTCATTCTACATTCGGATAATGGTAATGACGCAACATGAATGGCTTGGGAATGGTCCAACATAGGGGTGTTAAAGCCAATCCGAAAACTGGTCGAACATATCCGGACCGATCCGTAAAATCCAGAACCGAAAAAAAACGAAATCGAAAACAAGAAAACAAGAAAACCGAACCAAAACTGAAAAGTTTGGTTCAGGTTTGGGGCAAGCTAGTTTAAAACCGAACCGAATTATGTATAAGAAAAAAATTTGCTCATATATACTCTAATGGCACACGTTAATTATACTATAATACAAAAAAAATGAAATTTTATAAGAATATGTTTCTTACTAATTGCATATTGTGATAATCTTAAAAAAAGTTATTAACGTGTGCCTTTATTATTGAATTAATTACACAATGCTAAGATTTTTTATCACGTATATGCATGATGGCAAGATAATTCATCATTTTATTTAATGTGTTTTACTCCTATAAATGTACAAATAAAATTGTAATTAAATAGAAAACATGGTATTTATGTGTTGCTCCTTGTTTCTAAAAAATAATGACTTTAATTTGAATATGAATCAGTTTTACATTACTATTAGTATTACATTGTTATGTTAAATTAATTTAGAAAAAAAAATGTCAAAACCAAACCAAAAAGTTTAGTTTGAGTTTGAGTTTCGAAGAATTAGAAACCGAAACCGAACTTTTACATTTGGTTTGAGTTTGGGATACCTTAATTTCTACCTTGACCGAAACCGAAAACACCCGGCCCTAGTCCTGCTCCTGTAGTACATTATAGGGGCTTTGCTTATGGACCAATTAATGTGCTACACAACAACCTTGGGCCTTATCCAAAAGCCCATATCTAAATTTTACCTGGTGCAAATACAGATGACCAAAATCTATTTTTGAAAATACAATCAATAGAAGATAAACTATCATTTCCTATTACAAATTAGTGGAATCTTTTTTTGAAATAAAGTAAAATTTAGAGAAGAGAGATGGAAATGTAAACGCAAACTATAATACACTTCTATAGTAATTAAACACCTAACATGTATACTTGTTTAGTCCGGGATGGTAAACTAAACGCAAAATTATATGTTTACTTGATACTGAAAATAGCTAGGTTTCGTAGAATAAGATCTTGTTCTTAAGGTCGAGAGTTTATTGAATAGCTAAGTGAATGTGTTGTAGGGAGCAAACAATTGTAACACTGTTATTCATATACAAAGACCCCTTTAAGCCTAGAGCTCAATAACTAGAGGTGGAATAAGACCTTTTGCCAATGTAAACCATCTCTATCATTCTTATATCATTTCCCTCTTTATTTAAATATTGTGTTAAGTCACAGCCTTTTGAATAATATAAATTTCGATCATGAAAAAAGGAATCAAATTAACTACGGCTCATTTCCCTCCTTATCTAAATATTGTGTCAAGTCAATGCCTTTTGAATAATATAAATCTCATGAAAAAATGATCAAACTACAGTTAGCCACGAAATTAAAATATAAATTTTATGCAAAATTTTGGACCACTTGTGTACAGTTAGCCACGAAATTAAAATATTTAGTACCTAACATGTGTATTTGTTTAGCCTTGGATATATGGTAAAGTAAACGCGAAATTATATTTAATTTAATACTGAAAATAGCTAGGTTTGGTTATAAAAAGTCTTTAGTTGTTTACAAGGAGATCAATTAAAACTGAATTAAGAGATAGAAAACTAAACATGAGAGGTGGTTCTCTGGAGAATCATATAAGAGTGCTTTTAAACGAAGGGTATTACTAGAGGGATAAACCTTGGCTCATCATATGCAGAGTTCCAAATGACATGTATAACAATAGAGTTGTGGATGATCCACAAGCTGTTGGAATTAAATCACTTAAGTCATCATGTCAAATCATCAAGAACTAAATTAAAACAATGAAAACGCGTACCTGGATCCATGATAAACAAATGCGGAATAAGAGGATCGATCACAATAACATCACGGATCGAGCGGGTACGTGGTCTTCCTCAACCAAATCGCCTTATTGTCTTCATGGGAATTTTTGGTTCTCTTCCAGATGGGGAGAAGGGAGCCGTATTTTGATTTGGTGTCTTGGGGACCATAACCCTAATATCTACTTTATATATAATCTAGTTAGGGTTCCCATAAAACTCTAACAAGCCCATACAAGGTATCTACACATTTGGCCCACATTTATTTGAGTAGTCTTATGGGCTCTACTAAAAATTAATTAGACCACTAAAAATTAGCCCATTAATTAAATAGCAAATATAATTGAAATATTATAATATGTTACCCACATAAATTAGAAAATATAAATTTTCTAACAATCTCCCACTTGGGCTACATATTATTCCTGAAACAATTATATCACATAATTTTTTAAGCGCGCATCCGTATGCTATTTATCCTTAAACTTCTCCTTAAACAATCTGGTCTATCTCATGTACGAGTAATGGAATTACCGCAGCTTTTATCACAGTAAGGTCGTGACTAAACCACGATTATCACCATACTAATACACTTAATAACATAGATCAAATGTGGATGAGTAGCATGGAAATTACATGCAATGTGATCTTAGACATAACTATTTCCAACTGGCCCAACTTTAATGAGATCAACATTAACCGTCCAAACTTTATGTTAAACCACAATGGAAGGAAATAAAACAAATATTCAGAATGAAGACGAAAATAAACCATCTTCTTTATTCTGCGGAAAATATGCATCTAAATAAAAGAGCATCCAGGATACAAACTCTCACTAAACTAGCACTTTATTAGATAACACAAAACCCAAATGAACAATATACTCATGAAATACCTTATGTGTTAAGCCTTTAGTGAACGGATCTGTAATCATGGAGTTTGTACTTATATGCTCTATAGACACGACAACTCTGAACTCCTTTTTTAACAACAAAAAACCTTAATATCTATGTGCTTTAGATTTTCTAAAAATTTCTGTTGTTATCGAATATAGCACAATCAATTATTGTCACAGAATTTCTTTAATGGTCTTTCGACACTATCTACAATTCGCAGCCTAGTGACAAAATTGTGCAGCTATATCCCATCCAAAAATCGAAATCAGAACACCATATGATCTCCAACTGATCTGATTTTCGATACGTAAGTATATAATCCTTTTGTTCTCTTTAAATACCGTATACCCTTTAATTGGCTGCTTTCCGAAGATATATCATATGGTTACTTAAATATCTACCAAATATCTTTACTATGAACGCTAAACCCAAATGCGTACATACTTTATGATACATCAGACTCCTTACAACTGATGCATAGGAATCTTTTACATCTCTTTCTTTTCAACTTTATTTTGGGGCACTTGTTGTGACATAAATTGTCTCCTTTAACAATGGGAGTATCTCCTAAATGACAATCTTTCATGCCAAATCTGGTAAGAATTCTTTCGATATATCTCTTTCGTGAAAACCCTAAGATACCCGACAATAATGTCAATGTATCTGTATTCCTAATACAAAAGAGATATTATCAACATAAAATACCAATACTACTCCCACTGAACTTATGATATACATAATCATCAACCGGATTTACCTCAAAACCTTAAGAGATAATAACTTGATGAAATATGTAATACCATTGACGGAAAACTTCTTTAAGGCCATAGATGAATTTCTTTAATTTAACTTCTTCTTGAGATTGTTGAGTTTGCTATATAGGAAGTTTTTTCAACATTGTCTTGATGATCCTAATTTGCATATGAAACAATGTCAAAAATTTGAGCATAATCATTGTCAATAGCAATACTTGGAATTGGAATAAATTCATTTTCAAATACAATGTTTCTCACTTTATCTTCCCCCTCAAACTCAATAATCTTAAGAAATTTGGCATTTTCCGTCTTAATAAAGGATTTATTCAAGGGATCATAAAATTTATAATCTCTCAATCTTTCAGTATATCTAACAAAGTAGCAGCTTATTATATTGAGTCCAATTTCTTTTCTTTATGGCCTTACCACAGCTGGACAACCTATTTTAGCAATTACTTTGATATAACACTGCTTAAAAAATATGCTGCAATCTTAAGTGTTTCTTCCTAGAGTCATCATGGTAGAGAAGAATGATTAATCATGCTCTGTACCATATCCTTAAGCTTCTGTTTTATCTCTCAGCAACATTGTTCATACTAGGTTTGCCTAGCATGGTGTACTGTTAGACGATTCTGCATTTCTCTAGGAATTTCACAAAAGTCCAGAACGTTGTTTACCTTATCCGTTATATCTACTGTAGTATTTACCACCACGATCAGATTTCACGGCCTTAACTTCCTTGCCTAGTTGATTTTCAACTCCAACTATGAAAATCATAACAACGTTTGAGGATTGTAACTTCTCATTAATTGAATATAGGTACCCTTAATAATTGTCATGAACATAATAACATAATGTTAACCATTCCAGAAGGCCATATAGAACAGTTCACAGATATCGTCATGAATTAGTTCTAAGACAATTGGATTCCTTATGGCACCTAGTTTCCTTATGTTTGTCCATTCCCCCCTTTACACATTAAATACAGATTTTCAAATCTGTTAAATTAGGGATTTTAAGAATTCACAATCTCTATAAGTCTCTATTTAGAGATTTATCCAATGCTTGTGCCATAACATAGAAGAATTCTTATCAGTTAATTTATGCTTTGTATCACGTGAATCAATTTACAGGGTCTCATTATATGAGGTGGTTGTATCCGTATATAAGCTATCATTAAAGAAATAGTAACAAATATTTGAATTTGGAAAAAGACTTAACTTTATTATTTTCAAAATGAACAATAATAACCGTATTTGTCCAAATAAAAATAGAAATTATGTCTAAATGACAATACCATATAAGTCTTTCCGAAATCCAAAAGTAAGTAGTCTTTAATGATAACTTAAAATTCCTTAAAACCTCAACTGTAACTGTTTCGCCACTGCCCTGATAGATGAATATTTCAACATTAATTGGCTTTTGGCACCACATATAACCTCTAAACATACTTAGGTGGGTAGTGTCACCAAAATCTACTCACAAAGTAATCATATGTACATAAGTTAAACTAACTACCGAACAAACCATAATGAGAAGTATATCCTACTTTACACGCTAAATGACGTATTTGAAACATTACTACGTCTATCCTTCTTGCAAAATTAACTGACAAATTCTTTATCATGTTTCTTTTGCAATTACTATAGTATTGTTCTAACTGCAGCTTCTTAATTTTTATCCTTTATCCTTTCCTTTAGAAGTGTTTGCTAGATGAGTAACCACTGTCTTTTATCGCTAAATCTTTTATTCTTCTTGCACACTGTAAAATATGAACTCATTAAGAGATCATTAACTTATCCTTATGAGTATTGTAACTCATTATAAATTAACTGTATTGTGCGGGAAGAGAAATAAAGAACTTGATACACGAGCAAGTCATTAGATAGCCCTAGCTTTAGTGCATTTAATTTGAAAGCGATATCAGACATTTTCATAATGTACTTCCCTTATGTTCCTTTTCCTTATACCTTATTGAAACAAGACTAATCAGAAGGTTACTTTTTTTCAGAGCCTTTTTGTTTTTGGCAAAATATTTTTATAATTTCTTTAAGGAACTAAGTATCATTTTTCTCATAAAGCCCCAAAAATTCTTGGAATAGAAGCGTTCTATTTCTAATTCTTAAAATTGTGCCGTTAAAGCACCGATACCGAATTTATGTTGGCAGATATATAAAGCATAACTTAAAATTAAATAGTGAACAAATTATAAAAATTACAAACTTACAATTAATATAAATGCCATAACATATTAACAAACAATATATATGAATGACACAACTATCCAAATTATCAATAGTGGGTCCCCATCACAAGATACCTAGCACAACGTTGATATTTTGTCTTTGGACAGAAAATCAACTTGTAATTGGTCATCTCAACTCAGTAATCAAATATAAATAACAAATCCTGTCAAATAATAGGACTTCCTTTGGGCCGACGTATTATTCACATGAAAAACTTGATTGTCATATTATTTATTACCACAAGTGTGTACATGTTCTTCGGCCAAACAATAACCTTCCTTTGGCCGATTATTATTCGCATAAATGACAATTACACACTATCTTAATATTCTAAAATAAATAAATTTACGCGATAGAGGTTACTTTAGCAACTTTATCGGTTCAATTCATCTATTTCAAAATATCAGACAATTTTGTACTTCGTATCGCATCCTTATAATCTAAAAAAAATAGATTTTTCTGTATTAATGAGATTTGCAAAACATAAACCTTATCTTTCCCACATTGACACGTACTGCAATTTTGGATTACTGGCAGTTCGGCGCTTTCGTGCCCAAATAAGACTGTAATAAGTACTCTCAATACAAGAATCAAATGTTGATAATAATTTCTGTCAAACAAAAAGCCTTTCTTTGGACTGACTTATGTGCTCACATGACTTGACATGAAAACTTCATGACAATTATCACTTCCATTTATTCTCGCATAAATACGTGTGCTATATAAATATCTCTGCCAAATAATAGACTATCCTTTGGGGCCGGGCCGATTATTAAATGCATAAATAATAACCACATCAAATCTCTAAGAGAAAATAATGTCAATTTTTGGCCAAATAATAATCTTTCCTTTGGGCCGATTATTAATTGCATAAATAATAAACATCAATATCTTGAATAAATAAGCCTTATCCAAAAACCCTTAATCACAATATATATAAAAATAAAAATCTTTAATCATAATCAAATAATTATAAATTTACC